>JAOQMS010048681.1:0-31115 GCA_027563885.1 Erythroxylum longipes | reverse complement strand
ATTTATTCACAATAATACCGGGAAAATGTCATGAATGCATGTACAAACATTTTTCATGTGCAGAAACCACTGTTCACAATTGCATGAGCATGAGATGTATTTTCCTAATGATCTCACGTATACACACTTCTATAATTCAACCCGTTATATGAAAACGGGATGTTACAGTCAAGGTGTCCTTATTGTTTCCCGTAATGATTAGGTCATTAGTGCAGATCATTATATAAAGAGTTATTGTAATAGTCAGTTTCCAAAATTACTGAGAGTTAGAGTGTTAGATTACTTAGTCACATGAATTACATCATATTAGTATGAATTTGGTGCATTTAGGATATGATTTTATGATTTTATTCACATGCATAATACGAGCATACACATACAAAATTTGATTTAGAAAAAAATTGCACTTAATTGACATGTTCCGGGATATGAAAGTTTCTAAATAATTGTGACATGATTGTGCTTTTCTAATGTCTTACATTTTGATTACCAATAAAAAGAATTGCTGGATTACAATTAGTAATTTGGAGTTATTTATCACAATTGGAAGATTGATGGATTAAAATGTACATTTAGATTAGGAAAAATTTCAAGTGGCAAGACAATTGACATTTGAGAATTTAGGATGACTAAGCCTATAAATTGAATGACATATGGCAGTAGAATTAAATGGCAAATGGCCTAGGAACTAAGTGACTTTTAGCAGCCTAAAGAGAGGACATGCAGCTGGCCTAGACACTTGACAAGTGTCCTTCAACTCATCCTCTACTCACGCCACACGACACACACATGGCAGAGTCTCTTCATTTGTTGTTTTTGCTGAAACTCTCTCCTTCTTCTTCCTCTCACTGCCGAGACTTACTTCTCCCTCACATCTCTATGTCTTTGCCTAAATTATGTTCAATTGCCACACCAAAGTTCATACAAAAATCCTTCATAAAGATAGTTATAGAAGTAGAACATTGTTGTATTTGCTGTTGCCTTCTTGTCTTTGTTGAAACCATCCTACTCCCACCTTGTTCCTAAGATGATCTTGCATGCATGTGAGGCAAAGTAGGCTTGAAACATTAAGGTGGCATTTGAGTTGAACAAACGCGTAAGGTGATCGTCAATATCCAGACATTACTGGAACATTGAGGCAATAAATTTTCTAGAACGTACTGTGAGTTAACTTAGATGTGTAAACTCATTTATATGTGCTTTTGT
Source organism: Erythroxylum longipes (assembly GCA_027563885.1). Classification (NCBI taxonomy): domain Eukaryota; kingdom Viridiplantae; phylum Streptophyta; class Magnoliopsida; order Malpighiales; family Erythroxylaceae; genus Erythroxylum; species Erythroxylum longipes. The sequence goes on along the minus strand of JAOQMS010048681.1, from coordinate 29,909 downwards.
ATGAATTGTATGTTAATATGGAACGTGTGTACAACTGATTGATAAATGCTGGACTTAGATCTGAGGAGTTTGATATAGATGGCATGAGTACACATAAATGAAAAGAAATGAAAACATAGCATATGAAATGATGCATCTCATTACATTGAAATGCATGATCAGATAAAGGAGTTGAGACCAGAGTGACCGATGTGGGAAAAGAGCTTTGAGCTCAGGATTATGAAAAAGAGCCTCAGGCTTAGATGACATGGACTTGCTATCCACAATGGATACAGGCCAGAAGTGATCTTGATGTCCAAAACAGATACAGGATAGTAAATTAGGTTGATAGGCACTTGGTCACAAAAAAAAAATGAAAATGGAAACACATATGCATTGGCATATACATCCCTACATGTATCAAATGATTGAATTGAAATATATTATTGAATTATTTTGAAATAGTGAATTATAGTTGAAGTTAATGGAAGATGTTTTGTGATATGTAATGCTAGCTTACATGATATGCTTGTAGAAGTATGATAACTTTGATATATTTGTTTTTGTGATCTAACTTGGGTGAATACATCGATGATGGTTCACTCACTGAGTTCACAAACTCATCAAATTGCAACATTATTTTTCAGGTTCAAGGGAGTTTTAGCTGCTAAGGCGATATTGTAGAAGTCTAGTACTTACATTTTGGGGACAAGAATGGCTCAAAGGTCAGATCAGTTAAATTATGAGAAGTCAAGTTAGAGTCTTATATATTAGCATCCCATTTCATGTTATATTTTTGGTACTGAGATTGAACTCAGATAAATGTTGTGTAATGTATATGTGGCTTGTGAATTGTAATGACATATTACTTTTATGTTTGTGAATGAAATGGGAAGAATTGAACATTTAGAATGCTTATGATATGTTTGATGCTTTTAATGAGTTAGTTTGATTGTCCTAATGTACCATTTTCATAGAGTATGTTTTTGAATATCCTCTGGTATGTTCAGGCATATGCTCTATGGGAGTGGTATGTTGTAGCTTTGGTATTAGAGCATGGTTTGGATCCTTAGGGATATATATGAGCATTTTAACATGTCATATAAAAAGAGACCCATATAGTGGTAGTTATTATTGTTTGTTATAGGTCATCAGCTATAAGAGACCATGTTGCAGAATCAGCTGATCTTGAGTCAATAGGAGCCAATAGAGTGTCCCCTATACCCAGTCTGAACAAATGACTTAGAGAGTTTCTGAGAGGAGAGAAAGGAGGTATGATAAACTTAGGAAGTGGGGGGCTGTAAACTTCTATGGAAGTATAGACCGTGTTAAGGCAAAGGTTGGCTTGAGACAACAGAGAGAGTATTTGGTCAAATAGATTGTGAGCTTAATGAGAGGTTTGATTACGCAGTCTCTTTACTTTAAGGTCCAACCTATCAGTGGTGGAAGACAGTTCTAGGTAGTTTCACCCGACCTTGCATACTAACATGGGTGGACTTCCTGAAGGTCTTTAAGGATAATTTTATGCCAAAGATTTATTTGGATAGGAATATGAAGGAATTCCTCGGTCTAAAACAAAGAAAACTCACAGTAGCTGAGTATGAGGTACGGTTCAATAAACTATTAGGGCTGCTACTGCTTTGATCCCAACTGAGGATGATAAATGTAGGTAGTTTAAGGATGGACTGAATATGGAGATCAGGACAAGGTTGGATATTAAAAATGTGAATAGTTTTACTGAGCTGCAAATTGCTTCGATTTAGATTGAGCAATTACTGAAGGATGAACAAGGAGAGTATAGACAAGAGTTTAGGATTAAAAGGCATAGTGAATTTCAAGCTGACTCTGGTAGGAAATTTATTAAACACCAGAATAGATCATCGTGATCATAGTCAAGATCGAGGCAGTCAAGGTTTAGACTTAGAGATGGTTCTGTTCATTCTGGCGGTGGTAGAGGTTAGGCATCTGGAGGACAGACTTATAGTAGACAAACATAATAGATTCCTAATTGTGAATCCGAGCAGACCAGTGGAGCAACACAAAGAGCAAGAGGTAGGGGCAAAGCTAATTCAGTAGGTCCTAGCATTAGGACTGAGGTACGAAGTAACCAACCATAGTCCCAGGCCAAGATCTTTGTTATTACAAGATAGGAGGCCTAAAATTTCCCAGATGTTATTACAGGTGTGTTACATGTCTTTAATTTTGTTTGCATTGTTAGATCCTGGATTTATATATTTATTCATTACCCACATTTGGCATCTAAATTGCATTGTAAGAGAGAGATGTTGAAATTTGGCTTAGAGGTGAGAACTCCAGTAGCTAGTGCTACAGCGATTGGAGAAGTATGTAGAGGATGTAGTATTCAGGTTGACCAGGCTTAGTTGAAAGTTGATTTGATAGTATTGCAATTGAAATAGTAGACCTTATTTTAGGTATAGACTGGCTTACTATTTCTAGGGCAGTGATGAATTGTTACACTAAGGAAGTTATTCTTGAATCGCCAACTCAACTAAGGGTGATATTTTGAGGTGTTAGTCAAGTAGTGCCAGCCAAATTGATTTCATCAATGATCACTTTTAGACTGATTTGAAGTGAAAGTGAGGCTTATTTAACCTATGTAACTGATACCCAAGTTGAGTAGACTATAGGATATTCCTATTTTTAGGGATTTTTAAGATGTTTTTCCCACTAAATTATTGGGATTACCACTAGATAGGAAAACAAAGTTTACCATTGACGTTGTCCTAAGAACTGCTCCTATATCTATTCCTCCTTATAAGATGGCACATGTGGAACTTAAAGAACATAAGACTCAGTTGCAGGAGTTATTAAATAAGGGTTTTATCAGACCTAGTGTGTCACCTTGAGGAGCTCCAGTTTTGTTTGTGAAGAAGAAGGATGGGACTTTGAGATTATGCATTGATTATAGGCAATTAAATTGGGTGAAAGTGAAGAATAGATATCCCCTATCGAGAATAGATGACTTACTCGATCAGCTACAGGGAGATTAGGTGTTTACTAAACTGGATTTGAGGTAAGGGTATTATCAATTGAAAATAGCAGAAGCTAATGTACCAAAGAGTGTATTTAGAACCAGATATGGACACTTCGAGTTTTTGTTGATGCCTTTTGGATTGAAGAATGGTCCATTGGCCTTTATGGAATTGATGAATAAAGTATTCTGACCTTACTTAAATCATTTTGTTATTGTATTCATAAATGATATCTTGCTGTATTCGAGGAGTAAAGAGGAACATTCTGAGCATTTGAGGTTAATTTTACAGATAATGAGAGAGAAACAATTGTACACCAAGTTTAGCAAGTGTGAATTCTGGCTTGATCAGATAATGTTCTTGGGTCATATAGTGTCTGGATAGGATATACAGGTAGACCCAAAGAAAGTTGAGGCCGTATTGAAATGGGAATCACCTAGAAATGTGTCTAAGATTAAGAGTTTTCTTAGGCTAGCAGGTTATTACAGAAGGTTTGTTGAGGGTTCTCATTGATCTCATCCCCTTTAAAAAAGCTTTTGAGGATGAACGTATCTTTTCGATGGGCTAATGAATGTCAAAGGAGCTTTGATGAGTTAAAGCATCAATTAACTACGACACTGGTGTTGGCTATTCCATCTGATCTGGAGGATATGTTATATATAGTGATGCCTCACATTAGGGATTAGGGTCTGTTTTAATGCTGTATGGTAGAATGATTGCTTATGCTTCGAGACAGTTAGGGCCTTATGAGTTTAATTATCCAGTTCATGATTTAGAGCTTACTGCAGTAATGTTTGCTTTGAAAATTTGGAGATATTATTTATATGGCGAAACGTTTCAAATTTTTACAAATCATCAAAGTTTGAGATATCTGTTGAGTAAAAGGAACTTAATATGAGACAAAGGAGGTGGATTGAGTTGTTTAACGATTATGATTGCATGATAGAGTATCATCCAAGTAAAGCTAATGTCATAGTTGATTCATTAAGCAGGAAATCTAATAGCAGTGTAGCATAAATTTAAGCATTAAGGTTACCAAATCTAGCTCAACTGAGAGCACTAAATGTTGAGCCAAGTTTGGAACAGAATGAAGCATTGTTAGCTACGTTGAAGCTTAGACCGATATTACATAAAAGGATTATAATAGCTCAAAGCAAAGACCCAGAAGTAGTGAAGATTGTAGAGAAGTTAAAACAGAATATGAGTTCTGAGTTTGAGTTGAGAAAAAATACATTATGGTTGAATAAAAGATTATGCGTACCAGATGTTGATGGTTTAAGAAAGGAAATTTTGGAGGAAGCACACGTGGCAGCCTATGCTATGCATCCTGGTACTACCAATAGGTATAATACTCTGAAACAACATTTTTGGTAGCCAGGGATGAAAAAGCAAGTGGTCGAGTATGTTGCCAGGTGTTTGACATGCCAATAAGTTAAGGCAAAGCATCAGGCACCAGTTGGGAAATTGCAGTCAACAGGCTTCTATCAATTGATATGCTTATTTCTATTTGAGCTCTAGCAGGCTCATATCGATTGACAGGCCCCTTTCTTTTTGAGTGCGAATATGATCCTTTCGATTAATAAACTTCTTTCATTTTTTAAATAACTAAAAGGATCCTTCTTTTAAAACTTTAACATGTTCTTTTTGAAGTTTAATAGGACCTTTCCATTTATCAACCCATTTTGTTTAAAATACCTTGCAAATTTGTTTTATACACAATTCACTCCTCCTCTTGCGTATGTTTGTTTTATCACTAGTGTGTTGTGTTCTCATGAATTTATTATGTTTGTGGCTTCTCACTAGGTGCTTTTATCATACTTGCTGAGTTAGTGATGGAAGTTGGAACATCAGTCATCTTTGAATAATCAAAACAAATACATTAATAAGTCATGGCATTATGGTATAGAAATATGTTGGCTCATATCATTTTTATTTTTTCAATGCAAGGTGTATGATCGTGGAAGAACATTTGGGCTAAAGACAGGGGGTCGAATTGAAAGTATTCTTGTTTCTGTTCTATTAAATGCACAATAGGAACATGACCATGTAGGTTTACAGGAACACTGTACATGAATACTCTATACTAAATTAATGTATAGGAAGTGGTAAACTAATAGTGGGAGATTGTTTTCTTGCTTCCGATGTAGAAATCTGAAGAGGGAAGTGAAAAGTGGAAGTTATTGGATGCCTGCATGAATCCCAAATAATGGATTTTGAAAATCCTAATGGATATAGTTTCGCAAAAATTCTGGTTCAGCTGTAGTTGTTTCTAGCACAATGAAAATAAAAAAATTAAAAGCAAAATAAACAAATCAACACCCAAGATTTGGTAATGCAGTTCGACACACCTTGCCTATGATTGCGGGCCCCTCACTCAGCTTAATCACTTTCACCTGATGACAATAGTTTTATACAAGGCTCTATTGAGCCGACTCACCCAAACCTGACACCATCCTTTGTCCTCACATTCTGTGAAAGTAAATCACTCCCAATAACACAACCACCTCATGTTAACCTTAACAGAGGATTTTCTCAATAACGTTTAATAACAAAGATAAGAATTAAACAACTCAAGTGGTTGAAACAATAGTAGACATAAACAAAGACACTTGAGATAAGAAAAGCAACTTTCTTACAATTTCAGCTTCTTTAATAAAAGAACGGGAAGTTGTCCATCAAGAAATCTGCTGTGAACCTTCTATAATGTCACTGAGATATCCCACGCACAGTAACTACAGAAACTTGTAAAACAATAAACATTTCATCACCGAAACGTTAAACCAATAAAGATGCAACATCCACGACAATTGCTGGAGTTTTTTCATATAAACAACATTGCAAAGACAACCCAAAAAATCACCCACAATGGACAGAAAATGCAACTACAAATTTGCACAGAATCACAACAAAATAGAATTTTCTTCACCGAAACGTTACAAAGATCGGAGCAAAATCCACAAAACACTACTGGAGTTTTCGCACACCATAACACATAAAACAACAGCTGCAAAATCACAAAAACTTTTAGAGTTTTTGCACACCACCACAAAAAATGATAGTAGCAAAAACACACACAATCAACAATAATACCACCCAACAAAGGTCGTAACACTTGACAGAAAAAAACGCAGCAAAAAATCATGATAATGCCACCATGATATTAGCTGCAAAAGATCATCTAAGATAGCATAAAAATCCCAGTTGCTAAGTCACCTTTTGCCCATTGTTCCTCCATACAAAAAAGACACCAATATGGCTTCACACATCACGTAAAACACATCACAAAGATAGGTACAATCTTTAATAAAATCTCTAACAATTTTGCTACCTTAGATAGCCATTATCACCAAAATAGGCTATCAATTTAAATCCTATCTTTATTAGAATTTTAAACCTAGTCAACCTTATTTTGAAGGAGTCCCACATAAGATAGAATACAAAATTCCAAGTATGTCTAACTAAGTCCAATTTCAAATAATGCCGAAAATTAAACAATAAGATATTATAACATATGTCTTAACAATTAATGCCATAGAAATTGATTTCCTTCTTTTGTATCAACCTCTGTATTTTGTATGCTCATTGCATATTGTTTGACAAGTTGCAAGTTTGTGCGTAGTCGGTTGTGATCTATAACCGAAAACTGCGAATGAGATTCTTTGTTGTAAATCCTGTGTAGTCAGATAATATCTTTTGTAATTTTTCCTTAGAAAATGGAATTTGCAGTGAAACATGTTTGTTTTACGGAATATACTCGGTTAAGTTGAATTAAAGGGTGCGTTAACACTGAAGCATTATATCAATTGTTTGATGGAAAAAGCATCTTGCTATATAATATTACTCATGAACATTTTCGTTACTAACCGCGAGTGGTAACAGACCTTAGCCGAGAGGCAACTGCAGAAATTTTAGGAAGCTCATTTTTAGACCTAACAAATACCAACAAAATTGTAATTCCATCAAAAAATTTTCTGATCAAAATTATAATTCCATTGAGAAATTTTACTTACGACCATTTTTTGCTACAACTTTTTCTGTTGGTAATTTCTGTTGCCAGATTTATTTGCCCACAAAAAAATTAGTATTTTCCTCTGCTAAAACCAAATTTTCTTACGGTGCATGCGTCCATTCGTCATAATTGGCTTCACCTTGAAGGATCATCCGACAAATATTCAGAACTGAATTATCGTCAGAGTCTAGATAATAGAGACGTTGAATCAAGCATCTTACTGTTCTTATTTCTGTCTTTGCCATTGCCTACCATAATCTACAATCATCTACCTCTTTACCGTAACTGTTCTTAGGGTTTCAAAAGTACGAAGACTCTATATTATGAAAGTTTCGTGAGAAATTTTTTGTTCTAATGCATTATTCACATTAAATGTAATTTAAACTTTAATAAAGTTTCAAATCGACATCTCCTAAAGATACTATCTACTAATATTTACATATTCTTAAAGTATGTACACATCCCCAAATATACAATCTGTTCATTTGTAATAAATTGAGGTAAACACATTATCAACACGAAACCACAAGAACACATAAAACAAGCACCAGATTATCTATTTTAATTACAAATCTCGACTTCGTAACATATGATGAGAATAAAGATTCAAAATCCAAAAGACAAATGGAGGAAATACGTTAGAAGAGAAAAGGTAATGCTCTATATATGTCCATGGACCTGGTCATGCCAGTTTGTTGCATTCGTAAAACGAGAAAAAGAAACTAACAAAAACAAAATCAATAAACCTATTCTCTCACTCAAATTTCTCACGTACTGAAACGCCGGCTAACTATTGCTAAACATTATTATAATATTATGCCGGCCAACGACCATTTCAACTTCATCTTAATCTTCATCGTTACTAACAGCTCCTACGAAGTTTTTTTTTTTTCTAGTCGGGCTGGCTCCTAATGCCATCGTTATTGCATACCAAAATCTCAGTTATGCTCTTGTCCTGAAAACAAGCAATGCAATGGCTAACAGTGTTGACCTGACTCTTTTTCTTTTTGTCTTCTCACTCTCGCTTTACAACTCTCTATCACAACAGCCTCTGCCAAACGCATCCTGCAACGGTGTGGTTGTTACGTACACCTACGATGGTGGCTACATTATCCCGCCCAATGAGACTGACCCCACCAACCAAGCGTATAGGTTCGACTCCACTCTCACCGTTCGCAACAACGGACGCGAAACGCTCAAGTCGTGGAAGTCATTTGTGAGGTTCCAATACAACGAGCTCTTGGTCTCCATAACAGGCGGTGTGTTGGCTGTCGCGACAGTTATGCCTGCTCCTGTCGGGAATGGCACCGAGCTTGTCGGTTCTCCGGTGACAGACCTCAAGTCTGCTATTGAGACCGCCGGCGATGTGACTCAAATGGAAGCTTATATCAAGTTGGTCGGAACTCAATTCGGCAACGGAAACTTGAGTTCTGTTTTGCCGGCGAACTTGTCACTTAGGAATGAGGGGTATTCTTGTCCTGTTCCTTCAATTCAGGGTAAGTTTTATTATTAATTTGGTACAACTTTTAGCGGCTTATCTAGTAAAAGTATCAAAATTTTGTTTTCACTCCAGAGAATCATGGACGTCAGACATTCTCTCATTTCTGATAATTGCTGTTTTCTGAGATTTCACAGGCAATGTGATGCAAGTATGCTGCATTGTTTCCGGATTAACAGAGGGAGGGGGTTATCGTTTAAAACAAAACTTTGAGCCCTTGCAAAATGGTGATCTTACGATTATGTACGACGTGTTGAGCTCCTACGACACGAATTACTGGGCACAAGTTACAATCTCAAACCATAACCCTGTTGGACGTCTTGAGAACTGGAAATTGAGCTGGGATTGGACTAGAGAAGAGTTTATCTACACCATGAAAGGAGCTTATCCTCATGTTCTCGATACGAATGATTGCATTTTTGGGCAGCAAGGTCAACACTACAAGGAACTGGATTTTTCCCAGGTGTTATCATGTGAGAGAAGGCCGACAATCACGGACTTGCCTCCAACTAGAGCAAACGACTCGAACCTCGGTAGAATTCCTTTCTGTTGTCGGAATGGGACAATTTTACCACCTAGAATGGATCCAAGCAAGGCTATGTCGATTTTTCAAATGCAGGTGTACAAAATGCCTCCAGATTTGAACAGGACTGCACTTGTTCCGCCGCAGAATTGGCAGATCAATGGCACATGGAGTTCGGATTTTGAGTGTGGAGTTCCAGTGCCTGTGACCCCAACTCGATTCCCTGATCCCAGTGGGCTACCTTCAGAGAAATCAGCAGTTGCTAGTTGGCAAGTGGTTTGCAACGTTACTCATTTCAAGGAGCAGAAACCTAAATGTTGTGTATCTTTCTCAGCATTCTACAATGATTCAGTTGTCCCATGTAGAACCTGTGCTTGCGGCTGCAACGATAATCCAAGCCAAACGTGCAATGCCAATGAACCAGCTCTTCTTCTACCGTCTCGAGCTCTTCTAGTCCCGTTTGAGAACAGGACACTAGACGCTTTGGATTGGGCTAGTACCAAACGATTTACTGTGCCGAATCCACTGCCTTGTGGAGATAATTGTGGAGTAAGCATCAACTGGCATGTCCTTTCAGACTACAGAGATGGTTGGACTGCAAGAATAACCCTTTTTAACTGGGGCGAAAATGAGTTTGTGGATTGGTTTGCCACGGTGCAGCTAGATAACGCAATGCCAGGCTTTGAGAAAGTCTATTCCTTCAATGGAAGTGCAATTACCGATCCCAACAACACGATATTCATGCAAGGTTTTAAAGACTTGAATTATCTGCTAGCAGAGACTGATGGAGCCAATCCGAGAAAGGACCCTCGGATTCCTGGGACGCAGCAATCAGTAATCTCGTTTACCAAGAAAACTACACCTCTAATTAAGGTGGCTGGTGGGGATGGTTTTCCAACCAAAGTCCTGTTTAATGGTGAGGAATGTGCACTTCCTTCGATAATCCCGAGTAGCACTAGTCGTAAGACAATTACAGCCAACGTGGTTTGCGGTCTTCTACCGGTACTACTGCTCTTGTCACTTTTTTCCTGTTAGAGCCATAACTAGCTGCTTAAACGTCTGATTCATAATTTGTCTTTAATTTGTTAATGCTGTTGGGATTTGTTGTGTGGTCATGTCCAAAATTTTCATCTTTAGTTATAACAAAATATATGTCAAATATAATACGAATTTTATTGATTGACTCTGGATTAACATGAACTTTTATAAACGCATGTAATGCGAAAATATACTTGTTTTGCAATCCATTTTTGCTTAAGCAAACTACTACAAACTTTAATTAAGCTTTGTCGACTTTCGAACAAACAATAGTATTGCTCTTAATATAAGTTGCCTGAAACGATATTAACAAAATCTTTCTACACTTTTCTCAATGCGTGAATCTCCTAATAGGTCACAGGAAATATTTGTGAACTTACTTAAGTAGATGGTACGAGACCTGACAATTATTTATATTAAACTTATTGAACCTCTTTTCAAAGACTCAATAACAAATTTTAAATTTCTTAACTTTATTCTTTTAAAAATAGTAATTAATTAATAAATGTTCAATAAGAGTAAAATTTCAATATCCTCACTGGACAAATATTAATTATTATATTTGTATTAAAAATAAAAAGGCTAAAAAATAAAAAGAATATTGAATTGGTTGACGTTTAGAAAATATTTGATCCAAAGATAATCAACTTTCATCATTCAATCTTGTAAGGCTTTTAATGCTGGAGGGTATAAAAAATTTATGTTCTATACGGCACAGATCTAATACGATTACATTAACGAGAATCATACTAACATTAATGAGAAAATAGTGTGACAAATAATGATTGTACTTGTATGATCTATAATATTCCATGTTTTGTTTATTAGTCTCAAATACTTATTCTAAACTTTATGCTACACTATAGCATATGTATATATAATCTCTTATTATATGTTAAACTATATTAGAGAAAACTTTTATGAACTTAAACATTTAAATCCCCACGTTTCATAAATCCATCAATATCTCAAGATGCATGAATGTATCAAAAGACATAATTAAGGCCAAACTATATATATGTCCAATGAGCTATAATATGCTTAAAAAATGAAATAAATCTTAAAACTTTCCCATTTATTATGACAATACGAAATAATCTTCATGATCGAGATAAAATGATAATCTTCATATATATATATATATATATATATATTCAATATAGTCATAATACATAAAAACAAATATGTTATATATATAATCAATATAGTCATAATACATAAAAACAAATATGTATTTGGAGAAAATATGCACTAATCTCTAACTAATAATGTCAAAAGCTTAAATCCTATGACATTCTTATTAGTGTTAATGGATAATACTATAGAAATATTATCACAGTATAACCAAATTTGTCTAGCATCTGAATCACTCACAGATAATTCAAAAATTAAAATTCTTAATCAAATTGTCTGTAAAGCAACTCCTTAACATGTAATAAACTCTACATGCATAATCAAAGAGGTTATAAATGTCTGCTTGACACTTTTTCATAAAATGACACCATCTGTTAACATAAAGATATAATATGATATGGAATTTCCATCATTTGGACCTGAAACAAAAAAAAATTCATATATCCAATCAGATCTAATTTCTCAACCTTCTTACATATTAGCATATAATCCTTTATTCCTTGAAGATGTCTCACAATTCATTTAACTATATTTCAATTTTCTATTCATGTTTTAGATAAATAACTACCCAATAGTCCAACAATGAATATAATGTCTAATCTAGTATGGATCTAATCATACATCTGGTTACCAACTAATAAGGAACATTCTTCATGGTCTTTCTTTCCATCTTGTTCTTTGGATATTATGCCAAAGATAATCTATCTCCCTGAGAGATGAATGTTATACAAGGTTTATAAATTTTTATATTAAACTTTTATAACATATATTCAATGTATGCTCTTTGTAAGAGGCCTAATAAGTTTTAAGAGCTGTCCTTATGAATCTAAATACCAAGGATGAAAGATGCTTCACCAAGGTCCTTTATGACAAAATGTTTGGCTAATAGTTGCTTAACCTCATATAATATGTCGAAGTCATTTGATGCAAATAAGATATCATCTACATGTAAAAGTAAAAGAATAATATTACTCCCCCTAACCTTATAAGATAAGAATCTTTGAACTTTATTTTCCATACAGCCAAATAATGTTATTATCTCTTCAAACTTCAACTACCATTAATGGGAATTTTGTGCTAATATGTACAATAATTCTTTTAACCTATAGACTAGATGACTCTTATTATCATCATGAAACCCTTTAAGTTGTACCATATATACCTCTTCACAAAGGTCTCTATTTAAGAGAGTAATTTTAACATCCATCTTATGTAGTTCCATATCATAATGAGTTATTATTATCATAATAACTTTGAATATATCTTTATAAGATACATGAGAGGAAGTAACATTAAACTATAACCCTTGTTTATAAATGAAACCCTTGATAACTAATTTGACTTTAAATAGCTAAAATTTATCCTGCGAGTCTTTTTTTAGTCTTATAAACCTATTTAAAGCCAATAAATTTATAGTTATGAGGTAAATTAATAAGTTCTAATACTTGATTATGCTTCATAAAATGCATTTCATTTCTCATTATATCCCACCATAAATCTGTATGAGGACTAAAAACATCATTTAGAAAAATGACTAAATCAACGATATATATTCACTCTCACTTAGATGGACTATATAATAAGATGATATTGTAGGTCTCTCACCCTAGTAGATCTTTTTAATTAAATTAGATCAACTTGATTATGTGACATAGGAACCTCATTTTGTACCTAGATTAGTCTTAATCTTGTATTAAAATGGCTCTAGGTCTAGAATCCACTAACTCTTACTGAATGAGTGAAGGATATGAAATAACAATATTATTAACTTTGCTATCATCTAAAATAAGGAAAGGACCAAACTTATAATAGATATCATATTCCAAAAACTTAGCTATTTATGATCCCATAATTCTAGATCCTCCTCCTCTATAATAAATTCCATAACCTTTAAAATGATATAGATATCCTATAAAATAGTAATGAGTAGAACAAAAAATGTAATTTATTTTCAATAAGATTATACAATTATATCTCAACAGAACAACCCCAAACATAAAGATGAGTGGTACTTGATTTTTATCCTTTTTATGACTTAAAAAGGTATTTAGGTATTAATTTTCTTGGGTCTCTATTGAAAATATACAACATAGTCTTTATCGCTTCACCCTAATGGTAGTATGAAAGGTTAGTACTGCTCTACATGCTCCTTGTCATATCCTATAAAATATGATTCCCCCTATAGGCCACTTTATTCTATTTAAGACTATTTGCAGAAAAAACTGAGCTATTAACAATGTTTTCATTTTTTAATCTTTCAACTCTTTCTCTAGAGATGTGACATAATCTTTTATACCACTAAATAAAAGATTTATCCTTTATTAAACGCTATTTACTAATAATCTTCTCAACAATATACAAAGAAGCACAAATTTCATAAGTAACTAAATACATTCTATATAAACCATATGATAAAGAAGTTGTACTAATATGTTTAGCATCAAAGATAATTGTACACTAGATTTCTATATTACAAAATTATAACTTGCCTTATCCAAAATTGATATCTAGATTAAGTTCCATCTAAAAGCCAGTATATAAAACATAATATACAAAACAAGTATAAAATCAATGTTAAAGTTCAAATAGATAACTCCTACACAATCTATGTCAACTTACTTATTATTTTCAATCATCAGTTTAGACTCATTTTTAGTTGCTTGTTTTCTACGTATGAATCCTTGCATTGCGAAAGCAATATGATTATAATTTCACTATTTAGGCACTAGAAAGCTGATATGGCTGTAGTAATATTAGATTTATTAATATCATACCTAATAATTCTTATTTTCCTTTCAGGATTTATCCTTTATGCGATCATATTTTTTATAACTTTTCTTTTTATAAAAGCAGAGATAGCAATGGGCTAGGTCAAGCTCAGACCTTATATGGCTTAAAGCCTGACTAAAAGCCTAATTAGGCCCAAGCATTTAGCTTAAGCCCAAGTTTGGTTGCTTGAAGCCTGATCATGTTTAGAGTACTTGGTCTGATCTCTATTAGGATCGAGCTTTAGCAAGATTAAAATTAAATATCCATTAATGTATAAAATGATGTCATTTTTTTTACATATATAAGATGACATCATTTTGTTACACATAGAAAGCAATATCATTTTGTACGTGAAGAAAGTTTGAGTCCTCAATTAGGATTGGGCCATAGCTTGGCCTAAAGTTCAATAAGACTCAAGCCTAGGCTAAAGTCCAATTTTTTAAAATTTGAGCCTAGGTTGAAACTCAGTCAACTTTGGTCAAGCCTGTTTATTTTAAGCCGAGTAAGGCCAAATTGAGTTCGAACTCTTTTTCCATCTCTATTCAAAAGAAACATCTTATACTCTTTATGATATTGATAGGACCCCTCACAACACTACTCTAACCTCACTCTTTTAATGGAGGGTTTCTAATAGCCTTACTTGTGTACTTTCTAGGTTTAGGTTTAGGTTTTGATTTTGTGACTATCAAGGATGTTTGTATGGTCTTCTTTAGGTTTTGTTCTTCGACTACATAATGGGTAACTAAATAATTGATATCCTAAGTATCATCTTGTGAGTTGAAGGTGGTGGTAAGGATATCGAACTCTTAAGGAAAGTGTATTTAGAGATTGATGAACACTACAAAAAATTGTATTTTTAGTGAAAGCAAAAATTGTCATTAAAAGTTGTAATATTAGTCACTATTATTAATAGTGTCCAATTTTTGAAGTCGTCACCTCCCGTTACAAATACCTCTGTCACTGTTAAAATAGTGACTAGTTTAAGAAAATGGTTACAATTATGAAACACTTTCGTGACAAAAGTACCACCACTAAAAACTATGGAATGTGTGACAACACTATATGGTCATAGTAACTATATATATTTATGACAACTTTGTTGACACAAATAATATAAAACAGTAATGAGTAAAGTTATAACAATATTTCATTTTATTGTGGCAAAAGTATTGACACTAAAAACTATGGAATGTGTGACAAAATTATGTGATAACAGTAACTTAACATATTTGTGACAAGTTTGTTGACACAAATAATATAAATTAGTGAAGAATAAAGTTGTAATAGTATTTCATTTTATTGTGACAACATCATCACCACTAAAATAATTGAAAATAGTGACAAAATATTTGTCACTCGTTCTTTTTTTTAATCAATATCCATTATTTCTTGGTCACTAATATTTTAAGGAAAAAGTGTCAAGATCATTTTGTGACAAAAATGAACATTTGTTCTTAAAACAATATTCTCACTAATGTGTTTATTATTGACACAAATAAAACTATTAATTCAACAATGGAATTACATTAGTGGTAAAAGAAATTTGCATCAGTGACCATATTGTCTAACATATTTCATCACAAGTATAAAAGTTATATGTTACAATAATGTTGTCAGTAAATAAAGATTATATGCTACAATAAATTTATCACTAATGTGTTCATGTTTGTCACAAATATTATTATTAAATTTAACAATTTAATTGCTTAATCGATAAAAAAATTTCATTGGTGGCCATAAAATAGAAATTGTCACAATTGATATGGATTTTTAGTGGCAAGATATTTTCACACAAGCAAATAAAAATTATTAGTATTTATAAAAATACCAAAATGTACAAAATTCTAATTTCCAATGTATAAAATTTGAAATTTTAATATTCAAGGCAATTATATTTATTACAATTATCCCAAATTACTACGTACTAATTTAAGCTAAAACCCTAAAAGGTAAATTTCTCTGGCTATTTTTCCAGATAAAGTTCACTATTGATTTGTTTCCTACAAAATATATAAAAAATAGAATCAATTAATTAGTTTATAACATATTAAGCTATAAATTTAGTACTAATATTTTATAATAATATAATGATAATGATAAGAAGAAATATTAACTATTCTAGATTTTATAAATTTATAAACTCACAGGACTAGTTGGGGTATTTAATGTTGTGGGAATTGATGGATCTCCAATTGAAGTGGAAGCATTGAGTATCAAATTAGGAATTACTACAGTATTTGCCAATGACTGGTTTAAGAATGAAACCTACAAGTTACTGCAACAGTGAACAAAACCTATAAGTTAATGCAACCCAATAACAATCACAAGTTGCATGTAGGTTCTTGTTAACTAATGTACTAGATATAATCTGGAAAGAGAGCTGCAATGCCCCTAAAGAGCAATAATGCACTACAAGAAAAATGGGTTTGGCGACAGGAATTACTAACAAAATATGAAGGTTTTTTATCAGTAAGCTAAGTTAGCGACGTAATTTACCGACGGAATAAGTCATCAGAGAAACAACCGTAGGTAATCATTTAGCAATGGCAGATTTATTTCGGTCGGTAAATTTAGCAACGGACAAGTTGTTTTCGTCGGTAACCTTACCTATGGATACCACAATTCATCGGTGAATTCATGAACAACTTTACCGACATATATTGATGGGTCGTTTGAAAATAAACTGCATTTTACTGATGGATGTTGGCTGTTCGTCGGTAAATTCACTACATTTTACTGACAAATTTTATTTTTTCAGTCGGTAAATTTACTGATATTTTTTTCCAAAATTTTCCTGAATTTAATTTTATTTGATAATGTTATAATTGATGTATAATTTATACAGTTATCAATTATTTGTTGATAATATTTTGATTTGTTTCTATATTTAATTTGTTAAAAGAAAAAATTGATTAATAATATAAAGTAAAAATTATCTTAATTGATAATAAAAATTATTATCTACAATAATAAGTATTTAATTCATACAAAATGACTACAACTACGCTATTCGTTTGGTGAATGTGGATGCTTTGAATGTTGCGATGAGGTGTTGCCCTTCTACTTTAACTCATCAATCTTATTACGGAGTTGGGCTATATACTCTATCGGTTGTTGCAACTGAGTTGCCAGTGCCTGTATTGTGCTCTGAAGCTTATGGACTTCATTGGATGTGAACCACCTACTAGATGCTACTGTACTAGATGTAAAGGATTGCGAATAACATGTGTTCGCAAATGAACCTAAGTTGAAGATCCTTCCATGATGGTCCCTACCATCCACTGCATGAAGATAGGTTTGACTCTTATCAAAAATTTCAGATTGTTAAGACTGTCGTTGAATGCTTCATTGTATCTGGTCCTATCAAGAGACAATGTTTATGTTAATAAATGATAATTATTAATCATTAATATTAAAGCATAAATTTCACATATATTTAGTTCTCTACATCTGGTGTTAATGAAGGTCACACTGTCATGCTTCTTAGTGTGAGTTTGCAAAAAGAGCTGACAGTGTGTAGGCTTCCTACGCATAGACTTTTCCTTCATCAGAATAAAATATTATAAGTAAACTACAATTTACAAATTTTTTTGCAAAATTTCCTCTATTTTTATGATATTTACCCCCTATTGAACAAAGAAAATAATTTAACAGCACAACCATATATGGAACCAGACATTTATAACATTATCATTATCCATAATACACATATTTTCGTTCAAAAATTCACACATCAAATTAAATTGAAAAACATCAAAGTAAAAAAAACACAATCGAAGTGTAAAGTGTAGATACTTACAAGTCTCTCTGTATGCTCGTGGTGGATAATATATCCTCCAATGTGTACGTGAAGACTCTCTCCCCCCGGTCCTCCATGTTTGTTGGTAGAATTACGCTCTGAAATGGACATTGCCTCAGGTGCTGTCTAATACTGCTGCCAATGACTCCACATTTCTTAAAAAATATAAGGAGGTCATAACTAGTCTTGTGTATCGCACCAACAAAGTGTCTATAACGTGTACGAGCTTATTTCTCCCACACTTTACAAATAATCGCGTCAAATTCAAAATCCCAAAAAAATTGTTTCCAAAAAAAAGAAAAAAACATACGATAAGTACTTATAACCTACAACATTACCTAATTAATGTATAAAAATTAATTATAAAAATACAAAATATATTTTTTGTACCTCAAACTCTTAATAATAAAAATCCTTTTGTCGCCTAAGAGATATTTTTCCATATATAACCCTCAAGATCAGTCTTCTCATTAAATTTGCATGTCATGTTTTTTTAGCACGGTCCAGAAGGAATCAACCTAATATAAAAATAATTTTATATCATTTTTAAATTTAAACTATAACCTAATTATAAACATATGGTGTTTCATGTATTTTCACTTATAGATTGTTGACAATTGTGATGTAAGTTCTTCCGTCAACCCTCTCAGCTTCAGGCTGGAGATCACCTCCTTCATTTGCATCATTTACCCCTGATATCTTTGTCAGTATAGGGGTGGTGGATGGTGCAGTTAAAGGTATGGAAGGTGATGCTTCATCTACAAGTGTAGTATCTAGAGGTACAATATCTGATTCTGTTGCAGTTGCTGAATGTGATGCTTCACTTGGAAAGTAATTGGCTCCAAATCGTGGTCTGAACCTTGGTCGCATCATATCTTATTTTTTCTTTGGTGGCATATTTTAACCTGAAATTCATATTTTATTAGATATTCCTGAAATATAACAATTTCAATTCAATATATAGCAATATATTGTTGATTCAACAATTGGTTTATTGAATATAATATTCTACTACAAACACAAATTAATCGCTATCAGCACTTAATTATAAATCAAAATCATCATCATCTTCTTTTTTTGAAGAATTAGAATCAAACTCAGGCTCCTCTTCAGATCTCTTGCCATCCTCATCCTCTCCAAATGAAATTTCAACATATTCATTATTTAGATCGTTCAAAGGTTCATTCTCATCATATGTAACAGATGCATTTATTTCATAAACATCTTCCTGAAATGCTTCACTTTCAATTCTCTATTCTCATTTTCCATGTGATTAAAAAACGCCTCTAAGTTTAACTTTGCAAATAAGTAAAAGAGTTCAAATAACAATTTGAAGGGCTATTGTGGTGACTTTATTTTTATTAGCATTCAAATAATTCTAGAAATACAAGAAATACACATATATTATCCTCACATTTTTTATGTATACATAAATATGTGACACATTTACTATTGTATAATGCAAAATTTTAATTCACCTATTCATTGTCACATAACAGCGCTGAAGCAATAACCTTAGCAATTAAAGATATTAAACTGGAAACATTACGAAAAATTTTAAATTCCTGATCAAAAATGTCCTTTAGACAAGAAGAATGACATTCTCTTAAGTAATATTAGGAGCATTCAATTTTTGAACCAATTCCAAAATTTTGGGGGGCACAACATATACAATCCAAAAGTAGATATTAGAGCTATGCTTGCGATCAAAATTGTGTGCTATGTCTACTCAGCAAGACACATTAGCAGGACACGCAGGCAACACAGCCCCACAACCAGGAATGCCATGAAGGAGAAACAGACAACGAGCAATTCCCAACAAATTGAATGATTTTGTTATGACGGTTATGCATGATGAAGGAATGACAGAGTATACTGCACAGTGCAATATATATAGTACTATTTTGGCACAGAGGTTGTTAAGAATGATGAATGTACTGTCTTCTTTATGAATATTCTCTTCTTTTCTCATCCATTCCTGTTTTATTTTCGGACGAGGTTTCCTAGCCACCCTAGAAAGTTAGAGGAATAAATTTTGCCTTTCGTATTTTGCTTACTTTTCCTTATCTACCTTGAAAACACTTCATTGGTGCTTTCATTGAACCTCTACTCAAATGGCAGAGTATCAGACACGTTTCCGGACTCTTGACGCCGACGTAACTAAGATGAAGGAGACTCATTCAAAGATTCAAGCTGACATTGCCTCACTCACATCGACCTTGGCGGAGCACTCCAAGATGTTTTTAGAACAACAATAGCTGCTCAAACAACTGCTAGCTCGTCCGACAGCCACGGTCTCCTCTTCCTCATCTTAACACCCGGAGACCTTAACACGGAGATCTAGTGCAGCTGCAGGACCACATGATTTGGGGAATACTTCGGTTCTGCATAAACTGGCCTCTGTCGAGTTACCCAGATTCGATGGTACCGGTGTGGAGCGTTGGACCTTTAACGCTACACGCTAATTTGATTTTTACAATATTAGGGATGAGGATCACGTCACCATTGCTTCGTTTTATTTGGATGGGGATGCAGGCGAATGGTTTGAATGGATGCATAAAATTCGACAACTTGTGGGTTGGGATCACTTCACAGAAGCTATGCAGAAGTGCTTTCGAGTGACAGACCTTGAATCTCCAAAAGGCTTGTTGGGTAAGCTTCGACAAACATCAACAGTGCACGAATATCATTCACGGTTCGAGTAAACGATGAACCGGTCTATTCTGCTTCCATCGTTATTCGTGGTTCGCTGTTTTATCTCTGGGCTGCGTGAGGACATAATGACTGCAGTGCTCATGACCGAGCCCACAGATTTTGAGGAGGCATCTCGCTTGGCCCATTTTCACAAACGCAGAATACTGGCAGAGCGAGGAGTACGTAGGCCCACATTGGGTCAGGGCCCACCTTTCATTGCCTACTATTCCTTCTTCTTCAGTTAGCTCATTAGTTGGTTCTTCTACAACGAAGTTACCCATCCGAAGACTCACGCCCGCTATAGCTGCTTAACACCGTAAGTTAGGACTTTGCTATAACTGTGATGAAAAATATACGTGGGATCACAAATGCAAAGCCCTTCCACAATTGTTGGTTTTGGAGGATGACCCGGAGGAGATACTACCCGCAAACTCACTAATGGAAGCGATATAAGACCCTGTACCACCTGATGTGACAAACACCACACCCGCCACCATCTCGACCCCTACCACGACGATTTCGCATTTTGATATGTTACGTGATCTTTCTCTAACTACCATTCATTTTATGGGAAGTATTAATGGCTCACCTGTGCATATATTGCTTGATGGAGGAAGTACCCCATAGCTTTGTACAAGCTCGGGTCGCTAAGTATTTGAACTTGGTGGTGGAACCAACTGAGAGTTTTGGTGTATTGGTTGGAAATGGGGAGAGATTAGTATGTTCAGGCATCGCTAAACAGGTTTCTCTATGTATTCAGGGACATACATTTTCAGTTGATTTGTTTATCCTAGCACTGCAGGGTTGGGATATTGTGTTAGGAGTCTCTTGGCTTGCCACTCTTGGACCTGTTGTAACAGACTATGCAGCTTCGCGATTTGAGTTTACATCTGGGGAAAAAGTAGTCAAATGGATTGGAGTCATGGCCGTTGATGCACAGCACGCCTCCATTCATGCTCTGAGGCGCTTGTCCTCTACAGATGCTGCTCTATGCTATTTTTGATTGGAGTTGGTCACGCCAGACGTAGTTCCAACGGGAAACCACCCACCTGAATTAACACAATTATTGGATACATTTGCAGATATCTTTTAGAAGCTACACGGATTACTGCCGGAGCTTTCTCAAGATCATACCATCCCACTGCTGTCCAATACTCCTCCTATAAATGTCAAGCCATATCGGTACCCGCATTATCAGAAGAAAGAAATTGAGAAATTAGTGGCAGAGATGTTACACGGTGGGATTATACATCCTAGCTATAGCCTGTTTTCTTCGTCGGTGTTGTTGGTGCGTAAAAGGACGGAACTTGGCGTTTCTGTGTTGATTATAGAGCATTGAATGCAGTGACAGTAAAGGACAGATTTCCTATTCCTTCAATAGACGAATTATTTGATGAGTTGTATGGAGTTTGTCACTTCTCCAAACTGGATTTGTTAGCGGGCTACCATCAAATCAGAGTGACACCTGCAGATATTGAGAAGACTGCATTCAGAACTCATGATGGACACTATGATTTCATTGTCATGCCATTCGGTTTGACAAATGCTCCTATACCTTTCAGTCTATCATGAATGGTGTTTTTTTCCCTTTTCTGTGAAAATTTGTGCTGGTTTTCTTCGATGATATTCTTATCTATAGTCCTTCTTGGTCTCTGCATTTAGATCATCTTCGACAAGTTTTACAGCTTCTAAGAATCAATTAGCTGTAGCCAAATATTCCAAGTGTCAGTTCTGTCGTCAAACAATTGGATATTTGGGACATGTTATATCTGTGGCGGGCGTGGAAGTTGATCCGGTTAAGATAAGTGTAATTGATGATTGGCCAGTTCCAAAGAAAGTGCGAGATGTTAGGAGTTTTTTGGGGCTTGCCGGGTACTATCGTCAATTTATTAAAAACTATGCATCCATTGCTAGAGCCTTGTCAGACCTGTTACAAAAGGATAACTTTCATTG
Organism: Erythroxylum longipes; assembly: GCA_027563885.1. NCBI lineage: Eukaryota > Viridiplantae > Streptophyta > Magnoliopsida > Malpighiales > Erythroxylaceae > Erythroxylum > Erythroxylum longipes. The sequence goes on along the minus strand of JAOQMS010048681.1, from coordinate 7,520 downwards.
GGATAGCTCCACTGAGACAACCTTCCAGCAATTGACATTACTGCTGGGTAAAGCTCCTATTCTTCACTTACCAGATTTTACTTAGTCTTTTACGGTTGAAACAGATGCGTCAGGAGTGGGAATTGGCGCAATCTTATCTCAATCCAATCACCCTATTACTTTCTTCAGCCAGAAATTGAGTAACAGAATGCAGCAGGCCTCAACATACCACCGTGAAATGTATGCAATCACCTAAGCAATGGCAAAGTGGAGACAATATTTACTTGGGCGAAAATTTACTATAATCACGAATCAACAGTCATTGAAAAATCTGACTAAGTAGACTATACAAACTCCAGAGCAACAACGATGGTTGAGCAAACTGGCAGGCTATGATTTTCATATTATTTATCATGCGGGAAAATTGAATGCTGCTACGGATTCCTTATCCCAAATTTCTCTCGGTACTTTATTTCCATTATTTATAATAGATTATGGTTTTATTTCATTATTGCGCCAAGCTAATTCGTCCAATCCAGAATTATTGGACATTCAGCAGAAAATCTTGCAGAATTCAATTAATATGCCGGGATATTTGTTCAAGGAGGGATTGCTTTTCTTTAAAGATCGCCTGGTGATACAGTCAGACCTGAACTTATGGCAAAAGTTGTTATTGGAGTTCCATGCCTCATTAATAGGAGGCCATGCGGGAGTTGTTTGTACTTTTCATAGGTTATCTTTAAATTTTTATTGGCCTTCAATGCGCAGGGATGTGTAAGATTTCATATCTAAATGCCAGATTTGCCAGCAAATGAAAATTTCGTTCTTAAAACCAGCTGGTTTACTTCAACCCTTACCGATTCCACTGTTGGTATTTGAAGATATTTCAATGGATTTTATCACTGGCCTTCCACATTCAAAAGGGAAATCAACAATCTTAGTGGTGGTCGATCGTTTGTCGAAATATGGTCATTTCCTAGCCATGGCTTCCCCCGTCACAAGCGAGTTTGTCGCTGCAATTTTTGTTGTCGAAATCATACGATTACACGGGGTACCTGCTTCAATTGTCATCGACCGAGATTCTAGATTCTTAACACCCTTTTGGAAGGAAATAAACTGCTTACAGGGGACGACTTTAGCACCAAGCACTGCTTATCACCCGCAATCGGATGGACAAGCAGAAGTTCTAAATAAAGTGTTGGAGATGTATTTACGTTGCTTCGTGGGAGATACTCCATCATCTTGGATCAGCCTTCTACCTTGGGCAGAATTTTGGTATAACACTTCATACCCAACTTCTGCAAAAGTCACTCCATTCGAAGTCTTATGTGGTAGACCTCCCCTAACAGTGGTAAGGTACATTCATTCTTCTTCTGGCAATTCAATTGTGGATGCGCAGCTAGTAGAGCGAGATATAATTTTGCGAAACTTAAAGCAAAATTTGGCGCGAGCTCAAGAAAGGATGATGACACAGGTAGATAGGCAGCAGCGAGAGGTAAACTCTGAGATTGGACAATGGGTGTATGTCCGTTTACAACCATACCGGCAAAATTCACTACGTTTGCGCAGACACAACAAACTTGGACCCCGTTATTTTGGCCCCATTTAGATTGTCAAGAAGATTGGAGAAGTGGCATGCAAGCTTAACTTACCAGAGGTCACTAGAATTCATCCTGTTTTCTATGTTTCCCTATTACGGCAGTGCGTGGGAATTCCTTCTCAGCAGATTACTCCCCTGCATTTGGTGGACACAACCTCCACGTTAATATTGCAACCTGCAACAATGTTACAGAAGCGAACCATTATGAAGGGAGATAGGGCCATAGAGCAGTGGTTAGTGCATTGGGTTGGAATGCAGGAATCGAAGGCGACATGGGAAGATACAGACCGAGTGTGTAAAAGTTTTGATTGTGCAAACCTTGCGGACAAGGTTCTTCTGCGGGAGGAAGGTATTGCTGTGTCTACTCAACAAGACACATTGGCAGGACACGTAGGCAACACAGCCCCACGACCAGGAATGCCACGAAGGAGCAACAGACAATGAGTAATTCCCAACAAATTGAATGATTTTGTTATGACGGTTATGCACGATGAAGGAATGACAGAGTATACTGCACAGTGATATATATATAGTATTATTTTGGAACAGAGGTTGTTAAGAATGATGAATTTACTGTCTTCTTTCTGAATATTCTCTTATTTTCTCATCCATTCCTACTTTCTTTTTAGATGAGGTTTCCTGGCTACCCTAGAAAGTCAGACGAATAAATTTTGCCTTTCGTATTTTGCTTACTTTTCCTTCTTTACCTTGAAAACACTTCATTGTGGCATTTAGATCGATCGAAGACGCGAGCTTTTGCCTCTTGTGGATTGTGCAATAAGTAAAAAAGAAAAGAAATTTTTGGGAAAGAATGATAGTTTCAATGCAAATTAACGAGGTTTAAAAGCTTCCAAATATTTCTTATGGAGTTGTGTTGTAAAACCAGCCGTTTCTTTCCATTTTAATAGGGTTGATCAGATAATCATAAGCACCATGGACTACACCCTCGAAAACATCATCAAATCCATCATCCGAAGAAATTAGCATGTACACAATAAAGTTAAAACTATTTTTAAGTGTTACTCATGAACATGGTTACACCAATTTTACGTATACTTTCTGACGACCAGAAATCCAATCTCTATTCCAATGATTTTAAGGAGCTTGAATCCATCCATATCAGGCATAAGTAGATCACTAACAACGCTATCAAACCTACTCTTGACTTTGCCAAGCATCCATTGTTGCCACATTTTATATTAAGAACCGAGTGTATAAGGAGGGGAAGAAGAAGAAGGAGAGGAGGAGAAGAAGAAGCAAGAAGGAGGAGAGGAATGAGGAAAATTATTCTCCCCCTTTATTCATTCTGTTTCTTTCATTTATAAGCCTTACATCACAGCTGTACCCTTCGTAAGATTTAGAGCTAATGATTGGCTATACAACCAAAAAGATTATAATAGAAAATTGATTAGCTCATAACAAACTCCCTCGTCTAAGCAGACTTTTTGCTGGCCCTTTGCTCTCGTCCTACTGTGATGGTTTCATTCGTAACATTACTTCCTTCCTCAGAAACAACCTTGTCCTCAAGGTTGAAGGTAGGGTAGTTGCTTTTTATGTCATTTAACCATTCCCAAGTAGCCTCTGCTTCAGGTAAGTGGCTCCATTTGATCAAAAGTTGTGTCATCTCCTCACCTTGTAACTTGAATTGGCAAGTGCGTAGTACCTGTTCTGGTTCAAGAATTGGTTGCCCGTTTATGTGGGAAGGGGAGTGGGGGACAACTACACATCACCTTTGAAAGCTTTTAAAAGAGAAACATGAAACACTATGTGGATTTTAGAATCAACAGGAAGTGAGAGCTTATAAGCAGCATTACTAATAAGTTAAACAATTTGATAAGGTCCAAAATATTTCTTTGCTAGCTTCTGTTATGTGCGCCTGAATGCTGATTGTTGACGATATGCTTGCAACTTCACCAACACCCAATCCCCGATAGCAAACTGCTTTTCACAACGATGGTGGTCAACCTGCATTTTCATTCAGTTTTAGACCCTCTCTAAATTGACCTTCAATCGAGCTAAAAGTGCTTGCCTCTTCAACAAGCAATCCTCCAATTGGGCAATCTTAGTGCTACCAGGCAAGTAAGAAGCAATGGTGAGAGGTGGCTGGCCATACACTGCCTCGAAAGGGGTCATATCAATAGAGGAATGCCAGGACGTGTTAGATGACCATTCTTCCCAATGCAGGATCTTGGACCAAGTTTGTGGATGGTCACTCGAGAAGCATCGGAGATAGGTTTCGAGACAGCAGTTGAGAACCTCAGATTGCCCATTTGTTTGGAGATGATAGGCACTATTTAATTTGAGTTTAGTACCTTGCAGATGAAATAATTCCTTCCAAAATGCGCAAATCTCGATCACTAACAATAGATCTCAACAAGCAATGAAGTCGACCAATTTCTTGGGAAAAAGAAGTAGCAAGTTATGGCACAGTAACGTTGATTGCTAAGGCAATAAAACGGGCATACTTAGATAATCAATCAACAACGACCCATATGACAGTCTTCCCATTGGAAGGTGGAAGGTGGGTAATGAAATCCATGGCAATGTCCTACCAAATGTGGGATGGAATCGGTAGGGGTTGAAGGAGACTAGCCTGTTTACTAGGGAGATATTTGGCCTCCTGGTAGATTCGACAAGAAGCAACAAAATTGGCAACAGACTTACATATATGACTCCAATAAAAATTGGCTGAAAGCCTGGCTAATGTCTTAGCAACTCCTGCATGGCCCCCAGAAAAGTGCAATGATACTCATGTAAAAGTTGTTGCTGCAGCTCATGACTATCGAGAATAATGATTCGCCCATGCCTTAAGATAAGACCATCTTGAATATTGAAATATGGGAAGTCACTTGGGTGATGTTGGATGTTATTAAAGAAGAGCTTACCAGGACCAGTGGAGTAGTAACTACGAAGCTGATTGACAAAAGATAGGACAGGACTAGAAATAGTTGACTAAGTTTTAACACCTTGATGAGATCGTGAAAGGCCATCAGCAACGTTGTTGTGTTTTCCAGGTTTGTAAAATGGTATATTCGTAGTCAAGAAGTTTGGAGAGCCAATATTGTTGCTCGGGAGTTTGTATGGTTTGGTTTATAACGTTACGAAGGGTCTGTTGGTCGATATAAATGGTGAAGGGTCAACCCAGCAGTTATTGGCAACACTTGCACATGGCTTCGGTAATGGATAACATTTCTTAAGCATAGGTGGAGGTAGCTAGCATTTGGAGGCTCAATTTGCAGCTAAAGAAGGCAATTGGGTGGCCAGATTGAGAGAGAACAACACCAATAGCCTCATTGGAAGCATCAGTTTCCAGGATGGTTGATCAAAATCCGGTAATGCAGTACTGAGGAGTAGTAAGGGTAAGCTTTAGGGCATCAAATGCAATGGTAGCCTCGACCGACCACACAAACTGATCCTTTTTAAGCAAGTCTGTTAAAGAAGAGGCAATGGTAGCATAACCTTTAACAAATTTATGGTAGTAGCCAGTAAGGCCCAAGAATCGCTGTAGTTCTTTGAGGTTTCGAGGTACTGATCAGTCAGTGACAACTTGGATTTTGGAAGGGGCAACCTCCACACCTTTACTACTAATAATGTGGCCCAAGTAGTCGATGGAGTAATGACCAAAACAACACTTAGAAAGTTTGGCATGGTAGTGGTTATTGGCAAGGATTTGCAGCACATGTTCAAGATGAATTAAGTGCTCTTCAAGTGACCGACAGTAAATCGGAATATCGTAAAAACGAATAAGGACAAGCCGTCGTAAGATTGGCTGAAAGATAACATTCATTGTAGCCTGAAATGTGGAAGGAGCGTTGGTAAAGCTGAAGGGCAGTACCAAGAATTCATAATGGTTAACCGTTCAAAATGCAGTTTTGGCTGTGTCTGCTATTGCTACACGTATTTGGTGGTCTCCCACTCAGAGATCGATCTTTGAAAAGATCGTGTCATCATGGAGTTCATCAAGTAGTTCATCCACAGTGGGAATCGGGAATCGGTCCTTCACCCGTTATGGCATTAAGTTCCCTGTAATCGACACAAAAATCTCAACTGCCATCTTTCTTTTTCCCAATAGAAGAACAGGGGATGAGTGGGGACTTGTACTAGTAGGCTGTATGATACCATCACTGAGCATATCAGAGATCAATTGCTCCATGTCTTGCTTTTGGGCATAGGGGTATCTATAAGGTTTAACATTAATGGGCGATGTGCCTGGGAGAAGGTGAATACGTTGATCATAAGCTCGGGGTGGGGGTAGGCCATTTGGTGGGGCAAACATAAAAAGTGGTACTGTTGTAACAACTGAGTTATTTTTGGAGAAGTAATTAGATTCTGTTCTGCCTGGTCTTGTGCAGCATCAGCTAAGGCAAGAAGGTGAATGGAGGCTATGGTGTCAGCTTTTGTTAATAACAAAATTGGGTTAAGGTCATGGGACTGCTTTGAATGGAATTGGTTCCTGTGAGTGTTACTAGCTGATCTGCATACACAAATGTTATGTTGGGCCCAACAAAGTCCATTAAGATAGGCCCTAATTATGATAACCATTGCACCTCGAGTACAATGTCGGCGCCGTGAATCTTTGGCGAATAAAGATCAACTAGGAAGTTGTGTCATTGTAAGTTGAGTTGCAGCTCAGTGACCTTTCCTAGACATTGAAGGATTGCCCCATTACTAACAGTCACAGAAAATGTCGAGGCTGGTGAGATGGTGAGTCCCAAGAACTTAGCTACTGTCGGTTGTAGTAGGTTGTGGGTGCTACCTGAGTCAACGAGGACAGTAAATGGTCTCCTCACAATCAGGCCGGTGAGCTTAAGTCAACTATGTGAGGAAGCCCCAGAAAGAGCATGAAAAGAGACTTGAAAGTCTTCGGGGTCTGTCACAGCGTAGTGGTGAGGGAAAGGAGGTAAAGGTAGGGATGCTAGTGGTGGGAGTTCAGTGGCAGACTTAATAACCATGAAGCCATTTGGTGGGTCCTCATTTTCTTGAAGTAGTAGAAATGGCACAGTTCGATAGCGATGGCCGGGCTTATTGCTCATAACAGTTGAAATAAAGTCCCGTAGGTCGTTTGACTTGCATTTTTAGAATGACATAGCCGTCAGATAGGTATTGGTGTTGGAGAAGATAATGGGGCGGGTCTTGGTGTTTGATTCAGGGTATTGGTGGTGATTAATTATTGAGGAGCTAGGTTTCGGTTGTCTATCACTTTGGATTCTAGGAGTTTGGCTAAGGCAAAAGGTTGGGTGAGAGAAGCTGGCTGCAAAACAACTAATTCCCATTGAATATGACCTCGGAGACTAGATATGAAAAAGTTAGGGTTTGTTTGGTTGGATGTTAATTAATGGAATGAAATAAAATGGAACGAAACGAAATGAAACGATTTATAATGGAATGGAATATAATACAGCGAAATATTGTGTAACATCCCGTTTCCGTATAACGGGTTGAATTATAGAAACGGGTACGCATGAGAAATTAGGAGAACACATCTCATGCTCATGCATTTGTGAACAGTGATTTTTGCACATGAAAATATCTGTACATGCATTCATGACATTTCCCCGGTATAATTGAGAGTAAAATGTGATTTTTGAAAAATAGGCTTTGTTTGTGAAAAATTGAATTGGAGAGAATCATCGGGGTTTTGAGATTTTTAGAGATTTTTAGAAATTTTTTGGAAATTTTTCGGAGTCATTTCCGGACCCGAAAAACCGTCAAGAGACAGAATAGAGGTTTACCGGTAGTGAAAATAACTGTCCAATGGCACTGGAAACCTAGACATGGGAAATTAAGAATTCTTGAATTGAGCCATTGGAATTTTGGAGAGAAATCGGAAATTAAATTGGAAGAAAATTTAGTAAACGAATGAGAGAGTGACATGTGGCAAGTGACACATGTCACTTACCTAACATGCCACTTTTAATTCATTAAAAGCTTTTTTGTCTTT
>JAOQMS010048494.1:0-31263 GCA_027563885.1 Erythroxylum longipes | reverse complement strand
TCCGAAGCTTCTCTTCTATTCTTTCACTCCCAAACACGCTACCTTCTGCCAAGAAGACAAGTCCTCCATGCCTTTCCTAAAAGTCCTCTTTACCCTTGGTACTTAAGCTATATACCGAAAATACCCTCAATTTCTTCTCATGCGTTCACTCCCTAAGCTATTATGCTTAAATTAATGGGAAAATTTTCATAGGTCGGACATGAAAAGTATGTTGAATTGCCTATTTTAAACCTTATGCAGATTTGAAATTTGTTCTTTGAGCTCTTAGGTTTTTCTTGTTGAGTTTACAATATATTGAGTGTCTTTCTTTGATTCTTAGTTTACTTTCTTGTTTGTGCATTTCTTTGCTTCCATCACATTGAATTGGACAATCTTGCATTCAAATTGTTCAATTATAAACAAAAATCATTGCATGCACATCTTTTCCATCCGTGTATTAGCATACTATTTTCTTTCTATCCGTGCATTACTTTGCTTCTATAATTGTTCTTATTTCGTTTCTTGTTAGGATTTACTTGTTCTTTCCAATTAATTTGTGTTGCTTGCTGTTTGTTTAGTTTTGTTGAATTGGTTTATGAAAAGTAACTTTAAAGACATCACTTGAGAGGTAAAAGGCAAGAGGGTGAGCTTATATAGTGAAAAGCCATTAATATTGTGTGAAAACACGAGTGTAAAATCTGATTTTGAGGGAAAACGCGTGAGGGAGTGATTATGAGGTCCTTTCTAACATTTTTTTACAGGTTTACACCATGTCTAAGACAAATGGTAAGAATGATAATGGTGATGGGAAGTCTAACGAAGGAAAAGGAAATGACAATGAACAACAAAATAAGACTTTCTTTACTTTAGAAACTATGCAAAATCAGTTTCTAAGGATAGAGCACATATTTATAGATGTCAATGACAAGTTTGAAAGACAATATAGATTGATCAGAGCTTTGCAAGAGTTTTTAGTTAATAATGAACCAAGAGAAAGAGCTTCAACAACAACTCGAAATCCCCAAAACTATGAAGAAGAAGTTGCTGGTTACGAAGAAGATGATGAGAGGGGGTGGCATAAAGTTCGAAACTATAGAAGAGGAAGAAGAGGAGATAGAGGCCGAAATAGAGGAGGCAATAGGGGGAGAGTTGAAAGGTGCAGAGATGAGGAAGAAGTTGAGAGAGTTGATAGAAACATAGGAACCATCAAAATGAAGATTCCATCTTTCCAGGGGAGGAATGATGCAGTAGCCTACTTGGAGTGGGAAAGGAAAGTAGAGAAGATATTTGTTTGCCACAACTACTCAGAAGAAAAGAAGGTGAAGTTGGCAACAGTTGAATTCTCTGACTATGCAGCTGTTTGGTGGGATCAACTACTTCTGAATAGAAGAAGGGGTAGAGATAGACCTTTTAAAACATGGGAGGAGATGAAGTCCATCATGAAGAGATGTTTTGTGTCTAGTTACTACTACAGGGAGTTGCACCAAAAACTCCAAACTTTGATACAAGGTACTAAGAGCATTGAGGACTACCACAAAGAGATGAAAATGGCTATGATAAGGGCTGATATTGAAGAAGAAAGGGAAGCCACCATGGCTCGGTTTCTTGCTGGTTTGAATAAGGAGATAGCCAACATTGTAGAGTTGCATCCTTATGTGGAACTTGATGAAATGGTCAACATGGCCATGAAAATTGAAAAGCAATTGAAAAGTAAAAGCTCCAACAAGGCTTACAATTCTGGTTCTTCAAGTTCTTGGAGTTCCAAGTGGCCTAAGAAGGAAGAAAAGGGCAAGGACATGTCCAACGACTATAGGGACAAGTCTAAAGATAAGGGGATAGCCTCTAAAGGTACGAATTCTTACCCAAATAGTGTTAATGCATCTACTAAGCACAGGGATATTAAATGCTTTAAGTGTTTGGGATCTGGTCATATTGCTTCACAATGCCCAAATTGAAAGGTTATGTTTTTGAGAGATGATGGGGGGATTGAGTCCCAGGAGAGTGATGGAGAAGAAATGCCTGAGCTTGAGGATTGCAGTGATGTGGAGGTAGAGGAACCTGTCTAAGTCGAAGCCCTTGTGGTTAGGTGTGCTCTCAGTGTGCAGGAGAAGGTAGAAGTAGATGAGTAGAGGGAAAATATCTTCCATACACGTTGCTTAATCAGTGGTAAGATGTGTAGTATGATAATTGATAGAGGGAGTTGCACAAATGTAGCTAGTACAATTTTGGTGGAGAGGTTAGGGTTGCCTATTATTAAACATCCTAGCCCATACAAGCTACAATGGCTTAATGAGTGTGGGGAAGTAAGGGTACAGAAGCAAGTGAAGGTTGCGTTCTCCATTCAGAGGTATTCCGATGAGGTTTTGTGTGATGTAGTACCAATGCAGGAGGGTCACATACTGTTGGGGAGGCCTTGGCAATATGATAGGTGTGTCATTTATGATGGCTACATGAATAGGTACTCATTTAAGATGGGAGATCAAACCTATGTTTTGGCGCCTCTAAAACCAAAGGAGGTTTATGAGGATCAAATAAGGCTTGCAAAGGCCATGGAAAAACAAAAAAAAAGGGAGACCGAGTTTGAAAAAAAGAAAAGGAAAAGAAGCCATTCAAAAAAATAAAGATAAAGGCCCAATTGAAGGAAATTGCACTAATGAGGAAAAAATAAAGGGAAGTGTAAAACAAAAAGGAGAGTTGAGTGAAAAGAAGAGTAAAAGAAAAAGGAGTACTTTCTTTGCAAAATCAAGAGAGTTGAGACAAGTGTTGTACCTAAACCTTTAATTTTGCTTAACTATAGAGAAATTCTTTATAATAAGGCTGACCTTGACTCTTCCGTACTTAGTGTTATTAAATCTGTTTTGCAGGAATACTTAGGTGTCTTTCCAAATGAGATGCCCAAGGGACTTCCACCTTTGAGAGGTATTGAACACTAGATAGATTTTATGCCAGGAACTCAAATTCCAAACTGCCCAGCTTATAGGAGTAATCCTGAGGTGACAAAGGAGCTTCAAAAGCAAGTGGAGGAACTTTTAGAGAGGGGGCACGTGAGAGAAAGCTCAAGCCTATATGTAGTTCCAGTGTTGTTAGTGCCAAAGAAAGATGGGACTTGGCGCATATGTGTGGATTGTAAAGCAGTAAATAAGATAATAGTAAAGGATCGCCACCCAATTCCTAGATTAGATTATATGCTTGATAAATTATATGGTGCTTATTTCTTTACAAAGATTGACCTTATGAGTAGTTATCATCAAATTAGGATGAAAGTAAGAGATGAATGAAAACAACCTTTAAAACTAAATATGGTTTGTATGAATGGTTGGTCATGTCTTTTGGTTTGAAAAATGTACCTAGCACTTTCATGAGATTTATGAACTATGTTTTGCGTTAATTTATTAGTAAGTTTGTGATTGTATATTTTGATGATATTTTGATTTATAGCAAAAGCCTTGATGAGCATGTTTTACATCTTAAATCTGTACTAGAGGCACTTAGGTGTGAAAAGCTTTATGCTAAACTAAAAAAGTGTTCTTTTTGTATAGTGAAAGTTGTATTTCTTGACTTTGTTATTTTTGCCCATGGTGTTCATGTTGATGAGGAGAAGGTTAAGGCTATCAAAGATTGGCCTACTCCTAAGTCTGTTGGCGATGTACGTAGTTTTCATAGTTTGGCTAGCTTTTATAGGCGATTTGTGAAAGATTTAGCACCATAGCTGCACTATTAACTGAAATTATTAAAAAAGATGTTGGTTTTAAATGGAGTGAAGCACGAGAACTTGCGCTTAATGGTTTGAAAGATAAGTTGTGTTCTGCACCTGTTTTAAGTTTGCCTAACTTTAATAAAGCTTTTAAGATTGAATGTGATGCCTCCGGGTTAGGTATTGGTACTGTTTTGATGTAGGGTAGGCGTCCCATTGCATACTTCAGTGAGAAGCTTCATAGGCCACAACTGAATTATTCCACTTATGACAAGAAACTATATGCCCTGGTGAGAGCATTCGAAACTTGGTAACATTATCTATGGCTAAAGGAGTTTGTGGTCTATTTTGACCATGAATCACTCAAGCATTTGAAGGGCCAAGGTAAGTTGAACAAGAGACATGCGAAATGGCTAGAGTTCATTAAAACTTTTCCATATGTGATCAAGTACAAGCAAGGTAAGGAAAATGTAGTGGCTGATGCACTATTAAGAAGGTACACTCTAATCAATACTTTGAGTTCTAAAATGCTTGGATTTAAGTTTATTAGAGATTTGTATGCTTCAGATTCTGATTTTGGGAATGTTTATGGTGCGTGTGAGCATGCTGCATTTTAAAAGTTTTATAGGCATGATGGGTACTTGTTTAGGGAGAATAAGCTTCGTGTGCCTATTTGCTTTATTTGTGAAGCACTTGTGCGTGAATCGCATTGTGGAGGATTGATGGGTCACTTTGGGGTGCAAAAGACATATGACATACTTTGTAAACATTTTTATTGGCCTAACTTGAGAAAGGATGTTGAAAAAAAGCTGTTATAGGTGTGTTGCATGTAGACAAGCGAAATCAGAGACCCATCCATATGGTTTGTATACTCCTTCGCTTGTGCCTAAGCATCCTTGGATTGACATATCTATGGACTTTGTATTAGGGTTGCCTAGGACAAAAAAGGTAGGGATAACATATTTGTGGTTGTTGATAGGTTTAATAAAATGGCACACTTTATTGCATGTCATAAAACTAATGATGCCACTTATATTGCGGATTTGTTCTTTAAGGATGTTGTGTGTTTGTATGGTGTTCCTAAAACCATTGTTTCCAACTGTGATGTAAAATTCCTGAGTCACTTTTGGCATGTTCTTTAAGGAAAGTTAGGAACTAAGCTTTTGTTTTTTACTACTTGTCATCCTCAAACAGATGGCCAAACTGAAGGGTCAATAAAACTTATTATGTTTGGTGATTATTTTGAGTTATGTCTCCTTAATCTTTCTATTATTTTGTAAAGATGCATTGATACTAATCTTGTTTTGAATTATGAAAAGTATCATTTTGTGGTAGAGCAAGGTGTGGTATTAGGGCATATAGTAAGTTCAAAAGGTTTAGAAGTTGACAAGGTAAAGATAGAGACCATAAGTTCTCTTCCATATCCTATACATGTGAGGGAAGTAAGATCATTTTTAGGCCATGTTGGTTTTTATTGTCATTTTATCAAAAAACTTTTAAAAAATTGCATCTCCTTTATGTGTATTATTATCTAAAGACTCTATTTTGTGTTTGATGATACTTATAAAAATGCTTTCAATAAATTGAAAGAAAGGTTGATGAGTGCTCCTACAATTTGCCCACCTGATTGGAATTTACCATTCGAAATAATGTGCGATATGAGTGATAAGGCAGTTGGAGCAGTATTTGGTTAAAGAAAAGATAAAGAGCCTTATGTTATATATTATGCATCTAAATATTTGGATCCTACTAAATGTAATTACACGACAATAGAAAAAGAAATGTTTGCTATTATATTTACACTAGAAAGATTCCATTCATATTTTTTAGGAGACAAAGTAATTGTTTTCTCCGATCATATACTGCACTTAAATATTTGTTAAAAAAGAAAGAATCAAAGCCTAGGTTACTACGATGGATGCTCTTATTATAAGAATTTGATTTAGGAAATAGAGACAAAAAAGGTGCAAAGAATATAATAATAGATCACCGTAGTAGAATAATACCTAAAGATGATTGCCTACAGTTTCTAAATTCTTTCTAGATAAGTAACTTTACTCTTTGATTAAGGTTTACCTTGGTATGCAGATCTATACAATTATTTAATTACTAGGTCTTTTCTAAATGATTTAATAAGAGCTCAAAGGAAAAAATAAAGGTTGATACCAAATACATTTCTAGGATAATCTTTATTTATGGAAAGCATGTTTTGACCAAATTTTTTGCAGGTATGTTCCAGAAATAGAACACAAGTATATTATTACCTTTTGTCATTCTTTAGAAGGAGGTGGTCATTTTGGGCCAAAGAGGACAACTTATAAGGTTTTAGAGAGTTGATTCTATTAGCCCACCATACAAAAAGATGCAGACTTATTTTGCAAGTCATGTGAAAAATGCTAGAAGATAGGGAACTTATCTAAGAAACTAAAGATGCCTCAACACAGTATTATGGTTTGTGAAATTTTTGAAGTGTGGGGAATTGATTTCATAGGTCTATTCCCTTCATTTTTTGGTAATGTATATATTTTATTTACTTTAGACTATGCTTCAAAATAGGTAGAAGCAAAAGACACTAGATTGGATAATGTTGAGACAATCATTAAGTTTATAAAAACTTATATCTTTAATCAATTTGGTGTAGCTAATGCTATTATCTGTGATCATGGCACTCAATTTTATAATAAGACTTTGAGCGTTATTTTGGAAAAATATCATGTAACTCACTGCGTTGCTACAGTACACCACCTTTAGACAAATGGACAAGCTTAAATATCAAATATGGAGATTAAAAATATTTTGGAGAAGATGGTAAAGCCAAACAGAAAGGATTTAAGAATAAGATGGGATAATGCTATATGGGCTTACATAACTGCTTATAAAACTCCAATAGATATGTCTACATATAGACTAATTTTTGGTAGAGCTTGTCATGAACTAGAAATTGAACATAAATCATATTGGGTAGTGAAACAATGTAATTTAAATTATGAAAAGAAGGAAAAGAAAGGAAATTATAGTTGCAAGAACTTGAGGAACTTAGGCTATAGGTGTTTGATAATGCTAGGATCTATAAAGAAAAGGCTAAAACTTTATATGATATGAAGATAGCTAAGAAATCATTTACTATAAAAAAATTCTTTTATTTAACTCTAATATAAAGTTGGTCCCTGGTAAACTTCAATTTAGATGGTTAGGTCCCTTTATTGTTACTAACTTCTTTGAGCATGGTAAAGTGTAAATTAAGAACCTATAGACTGACAAAATTTTTAAGGTGAATGGACATAGGCTAAAGTTATTTCATAATCATGTTGAAATAATGATGTTTGAAGAAATTTCGCTAGAGGAACCTTAACAATGGAGGAGGACTTCGAGTCAATGACATAAACCAAAGGTGCTACTTGAGAGGCAACCTAAGAAAAAAAATCAGATTTAAATTTCTTTCTCATTAGCTCAATTTTTTATATAAATATTTATTTTTCTAAAAAAAATTTAACTCAAGTCAAACCAAGATGCTTTTTATTTAGAATTAATATACCTACATTGCTTATAGAATAACTTTATTAAGATGAGGTAAGGGTGAGGTTAAAGTTAAAATTTGAAGATGTTTTAAAAGATGTTATGTTGATGATTAAACCGATAACGAATATGCTAAGACATTATGAATTTTGTAAATAAAATTTTGATTTGTTGTTCAGTTTTTCTTAATCTAATTTCTTCTATGTGAGGCATGAAGGTAAACTAGATTCATATTTTACATTATAATGTTGTTTTGATCAAAGACGACCAAGCTAAGTGTAGCAGAATTTAATAAGTAAAAATTATAGCATATTTTATACTCCTATTTTATATTATTTATATATCACATTTAGGTTAAATTATTGCATTTTGTTATTAATTATTCAATTTATTCAATTTTATATTTTATTTCTAAAAAAGGTTTAAATTGTACTAAACGTTTTCTTGTAGACTTAATGGAGTTAAGGAGAGGAATCTAAATGAAAAGCTGGTCTTCTATAAAGTGGATCTTAGCTTGTCTTTCTACCGATTCTTCTAGTTCTTTCCCACTCCTAAATGTGACAGCTTTACATTGCTCTCTTGGATTTACTTCCATATTGCTCAAAACATTTTCCACAACTCTCTTATAGAATTCCTTATAAAGCTGGCTCATTTGAATCTTTAGGTTGTGAATAGAAGAGGCATGATCTTTGTTACTTGCTCAAACTTCCTTTCTAGTCTCTTCTGGGTCTCTTCCATGTTCATGAGCTTGTCTATGATCTTGTCCAATTTAGAATCCCATGAATTGAACTTATCTTGTTGAATTCCTAGCAGGCCTTGAATTCCTATTTGATTTCTTGCATTGTTAGACCAAAAGAAATCTGGGTGGTTTTACCACCCCAGATTGTAAGTGTTCCAATAAGGAAGATTACTTCCCTGACAAATTGTGCCTCAATGAAGTTCGCAAGGGTCCTTTGCTCCATATGACATAATTCCTCCATCATCATTCTTTCTAACTCTTCTTGGCAATTAACTTTTGGATTCCTCATAGTTTCCTTGTGATGTCCAAATTGATGCGTCTTCTATTTTGGGCCCAAACTTCGCCGCCGCCGCCACCCCTCTCCCCCTTTTTTCAAATTTTGAATCTCTTATGATTGGGTACCACAACCATAATAAAAGGTGAAAATTCCTTTTAAAAAAGGAATTCAATTGGTCCTAAGCTAATTCCTTGGAAACGACGTCAAAAAAACTTGTTGAGTAAGTTTTAATCTTATAAAACCCTCAATACTTCTGCAAGCGCATGGGTCGTAGCGTATTATATGAGGTCTCGATCCCACGAGGAATTAGTGAACTAATGGAATCCTAATTTGTCTAAAGGCTAAAGTGTAATTAAAATGAAAATAAAAACTAAACAGAAAAGTAAGCGATCGAATATAGAGTGATTGAAATAAGAATTCTAAATTAATATAAGATATCAAATTTGAACACCACCAATTGATAATTGAAATTTAAATAAGGAAGATGAACAAGTTACAATAAAGGAGATTTATCCTATAATTAATGCTAACTTAATCAGTTTTGTGTTAATATGGTGTAGGTCTTAGACTTTCGAAGGGTGGATTAGTCTCTCTTAAGTTGTAATCACCAAGCCCTAAATCATAAATTAAATTGAGTTACCAAACATGTAATCTCTCGATTAACAAAACAACCCACAACTTAGTTAATTCTTAAGCATTCCAATAAACAATCAGGTCCTCACATAAGATCTCTCTCCTTATAATTATTGATTTGATTATTTGCATAGTCTATTAGATAGTTTAACTCTTATTAACCAACCTAATAATTTTGCATTCGACTCACTTTCTTGATTTATTATCGAAGCACGCAATTACAACAAATAATCACAACACCTAACATCATTAACAACAAAAGCAACTAGATTAACATTAAATCAAGTATAAATCCACAAAAGATGTTAGAACAATAACAAAATCATCAAAGCACCTCAAACATGAAATTAAAGCTCAATAGCACGCCCTAATCCACATAACACTCAAAACATAAATATTTAACCAACTAACACAATTCTAAACCGAAACATGCATGAATCAATTAATTAACAACTAAAAACATACTAAAATGCCTATTAAAACATCATACAACCTACAACTATTAACACTCATTTTTTGTAACAAGACTTTGTGGGGACTTTTTGGAAAAATATCATGTAACTTACAGCGTTGCTACTACATACCACCCTTAAACAAGTAGACACGCTTAAATATCAAAAGGAGATTAAAACTATATTGGAGAAGATGGTAAAGCCAAACAAAAAGGATTGAAGCATAAGATTGGATGATGATCTATGGACCAAAAGCTAAGCGTGGTAGAATTTGATAAGTAAAAATTATAACATATTTTATACTCCTATTTAATATTATTTACATAGCACATTTAGGTTAAATTATTGCATTTTGTTATTAATTATTCAAGTTATTTAATTTTATATTTTATTTCTGAAAAGGGTTTAAATTGTACTAAATATTTTGTTGTATACTAGGTGGACTTAAGGAAAGGAATCTAGACAAAAATCTATCCCAAAATAAAGTTCAACCTAGAAGAAAGTCCATAATTAAGCAAATAACCTAACAAAATAAGAATATAACAGAAAAATTAGTCCAAAAATAAAAAAGGAAGCCCATCAGTAACAAAAGAACAACCCATCATCAAGAGGGAAAAAATTACACACCAACAGCTAAAACAAATCACAACAACAAGATTAGAAGATACAGGCACAAACTCAAGAACAAAAGAAAAAAATGCAGCAACCAAAAAAAAAACTCAACAATCAAGAAAAGAAACAAAGCAATGCAGTAGCTTAGGAGACAATCCATAATGCAATAGATAAAATAATCTAACAGCAGTAAAACAAGATCGACGTTTAAGGGAGAAAAAGACTCACCTATCGGACTTTATCTCCATCAAATCTCTTCAAAATATAGGAGAAGTAGAAACTCATCAAAAATCCACTAAAGTGCAAGGATAGGATTTGTTTTTGAGGCTCTATAAAAGCGATGGAGCAGTGAGGAGAACGTAGAAAGCATTCATATAAGGGTGAGAGTTCCAAACGGCCCTGTCATCCATCCAAGGCGATTGAAGCAGGAAATTGTTGCAAGGAGTGTTTAGGGGTGAAAGGGAACCAAATCCTGCTTGACTTGGCTGGTTCAAGGTTGATGAAGGGACTTTTCAGAGAAAGAAAGGGATAGTCCGAGGTCTGAAAGTGTAGCACGTTAATAAGTTTTTCTGAACCTTTATTCTTCTTGTTTCTAATTTTCCATGATTTAATTATGATTAATTGTTGAACTCTAGTTTAGACATGTTGTTTTGAGTATTAGCGATATCATTTTTCTAGATTAATTCAAGTATTCTGAGATGATTTAATACTATCAATTGCTAGAATTTCTGATTGTGTTTATTTATGTTCTTGTTTAATTGGATAAATTAGTGATTCATTTGGAGTTGTATGGGCTGGAATTTAGATGTTCGTAAAAAAAAAAAAGTTATTGATTATGTTTCCTTGTGCTTAACATGTTTTTAATGCTTGAATTAAGCTGGTTCAATTCTAAAGAGTGAAAAGGGATAGGTAGGAATCAACATTCAACTTGTTAAACTTCTCAGATTATCACGATATTTCAATATTGCAAGACAAAATAAGAATTTAAAACTTGCTTGTTCATTTGTAAATATTAGGTTAGATCTATGTTGTATTTCTTTTATTCTCAAATTTGATTTGATTGGTTTTAAACATCAAACACCCCCACTTTGTATATATTTATTAGATTAGCTAAATTCATAGGTTTCATTATTACGATTGATTTGGTTTAGGATTTTTACTAATTTTAGCTCATTGATAAGGTTAAAATTTTATGTGAGGATAATTGGATGAATATGGACAACTTATATGTTTTGAATTGGAGTGGCACTTTTAATAATCGATTAGTTGTTCATTTCTACATGTCTTATAGTTAATTAGAATAAAACTTGTAAACTTAACTTGTTATTAGTGACTTGGATTACGTTAATTGAGGTTTAAAATTGAACATAATGATTGATTCACAATAAAATGAAGATTTGAAATGAAGAATGATCAATTTGATGTTGATTCACTGTGTAGAGATTCCATCTAAGCTATCCTAGTTTTTATTTTCCTTTAGATGTGCTTCATTATGTATGTTTAATCTCTCCTAAACTTGAAAAATAGCATATCTTAATGGATTTTACATAAAAGAACCATGTATTAGGTATTACATTACAGAATGTTGATCAAAGCATTATTAATATACATTATGATAAATCTTACATTTTTATTTTAATGGTTCATTAGTTTATTGTTTTATTAGTGAAATTATGCAAAGATATGTGTCATGATTAAATTAGATGTGTAAATGCCAAATTAGGATTACTTTAAAAGTATTATAAAATGAAACAGGAGTTGACCAAATGAAGTTTGTAAAGAATTGTCCATATTTTGTACTTGAAAAGATATGATATATATTTACACTTGGCTATAAAATCTTTTATCAAGTTGGCTTGAGTTTAGAAAGTAATTTAGACGTTGAAATATCTACTTAAATTGATCTTATAGCTACTGAAAATTTAAGTTGAACATGAAAAATTGTTGATTGTATATTTGCCTATTTTAGAGTGAGTTTCAATTACTCCATTTGATGATTAAGTCACTGATGAAGTATGAATATAGTTTTCTAAGCTGAAAATTTCAGATTTGTATAATTTGATTTCACTATTAAAAATTCCAGCATTATATATATCTTGATGATCATGATTTTTGTCAAAGACAATAATTTCCAGCTTTTGAATGTTGATTATGTGGTTCTAAGAATGTGTTAAAAGTTCATTTTTTTAAGTTTTGATTTTGTATCTTACTAATGTGTTTAAAAAGACATTATATGAGCATTAATGATGTTTATATTTTGTTAATGAAATCCTTTCATATGAGCAAAATTATTAGGATATAATTGTCTCTTTTTTTAAAAAAATAGATTTATTCGTTGGAATGTTTTTAATTAAAGTATTATAATTAATAAACTAAATTAATAAATTAACTTTTCTCGTATGATCGACTCTTATTTGCTCTATAATAAATTTGTTTAATAAATTCATAATGAAAACAAAGATTTAATTTGTATACGCCTAACAACACGTGCATCAACCACCTCTTTCATATTAAAAGTATCTCTCTCAATCAAGAAGCAAATTGACCTATAACTCAATTTATATGGTATTTTATGGTGTTTTTAACTTATATAGACATTTTGTAAAACTCAATGGAATCGTATTTCATTATAAAATTCTTATTCT
Organism: Erythroxylum longipes; assembly: GCA_027563885.1. Lineage (NCBI taxonomy): Eukaryota > Viridiplantae > Streptophyta > Magnoliopsida > Malpighiales > Erythroxylaceae > Erythroxylum > Erythroxylum longipes. The sequence continues at coordinate 18,716 of JAOQMS010048494.1, read as the reverse complement.
GTTGGTATTTGATTGATTTCTATCTATCATAAAATTTTATTTAATAAATTAGGTTATATACAGAAATATATTTTTACACTTTTATTGATAATTAAAATTTTAAAGGAAAATATTTTATGGTCCATTATTAGTGACCATCCTAATTAAGATAAAAAATAAAGAATGATATAATTAATTTTCTGAATCAAAAGAATAATTTAAAATTTTCAATATAAAGACTAAACAATTGTAACTTAAAGACAAATATGTCAAATAACTTATAACTTATAACAAGTTTGCTCCCTTTTCTTTACCTTCTCATCCACCTTTAGATGAGACAATAGTCATTTTGTTGTTTGTCTAAAGTTTTTTGTTTTTTTTTTCCAAATTTTAACAAGATTTTGGATATTTACCCGTGTGAAGATCTTTATCTAACTCTTTCCTTTTATAAAAAAGTTTCAAATCAGCTCGTGATTTTGCATTGTCCTTTGTCCTTCGTTTAATGTTCATTATGGTGTTGAACAAATAGTCAAAAAAAATTTTCAATATGCATCACATCTAAGTTATGATGTATCAAATTAGTTTTCTACTATGGCAAATCCTAAAAGGTGCTTCGTTTTCTCCAACCAAATTTTTTACTAATGCTTCTATTAACTTCTTCAGCTTCAAGTTCTATAACTTCAGCAACCCTAATTCATCAATCTCCTGCAATATTTCTTCACCCACTTTATAAGGGGGAGGAGTTATTTGTACCATCATATTCTTAATGACCTTTTGTTTATTGTTTCTAAATGGATGATCTGGATGAAGAAATTTCCTGTGGTTGTCAAACTAAGATGTTTTACCCCTATTAAGAAGACAAGATGCATCAAAATCATTGTCACAGTAAGGGCAAGACAATTTCCCTACTGTGCTCCATCTAGATAGCATAATATACATTGGAAAATCATTAATAGCCCACATCAAAGCTGCTCTCAACAAAAAAATTTTGTTTAAGAGACACATCATATGTCTCCACATCAAATTCCCAAAGATGATACAATTCAGATACCAATGGTTGTAAGAATACATCAATTTTATACTTTAGATTCGTAGGTACTGGCACAATCACCGTCAAGAACATTATGACTAATTTATACACATCTATGGAGGCAAATTATAAGGAGTAATTATAATTGGTCATGATGAATATTGTTGGCCGGATTGACTAAAAGGTTGGAATCCATCTGTCGACAATCTCAGTTTAACATTTCAACTTTCAGCAGCAAACTCTGAATGGATGTTATTGAAATGTTTCCATGTGAGTGCATCTGATGAATGAATCATTATTCCATCTTCTTGTTCATGTTCATCTTATATGAGATGCAGTAACATTAGAGACATATAGTTTTTGAAGCCTCAGAGTTAGCAGGAAATAATACATCCACTTCCAAGGTACTAATTTATGCTTTATAGTACGCTTTCTTGGTTTGAACTTAGATTGACCACAAAATTTGCACTCTTGTAATTCCACATCATCTCCCCAAAGCAACATACATCTTAAATTGCGATAATAAATTTTCTTAACAGGCGAACCAAGACCCCTAATAAATTTCTTCATATTGTAAAAATTATCAACCATTTTAGATTTGGAAACAATGATTCATTATACCAAGCAAGAATTTTATCCAAACTTCGATCAGAAATATGCCTTTAAGACTTTATGTTCAATATCAGAGGAATTGAAGATAATTGAGTCATGGTCTCACAATTTGGTCATAATTCTTGGTCAGCTAATTTTAGTAAGTCAAAAAACTTTTTTGCATTTGGGTTTGGTTCTTCTTCAAGATTTTCTATATTTGCCAAAAAGGTATAACCAGCTGCATAATAAACCATTTGGGTATAAGGATTTTTAGTTGCACCCAGTATTTTTTATAAAACCAATTCTTTTTTAAACCCTTATACATTTATTGAAGAGTTTACTTAATTACCCCTTGAGGTGCTACAAATTAATGACTCCCTATGTCGTGCTCACACAAAATAATTTGGAACAAACCATTTTCTTAACAAATGGAGATTCACTTCATCAATAGGAAGAAAATGAACATGTTTGCACTTTTTACATGGACATAGATTTTTTGACCATCTATATATGCAGTTGAGAACATACATAGTCAATAAAAGCTTGAACTCCTTAAAAAAACTCAATATTGATGAAACCATAGAGTGTTAATCGTCTATACATCCAAGATCTATCAATATTACTCTTTTTTCCAAAACTGATATTTAAAGAAGTGATTTCATAGTTATATATAATAATCGTTATGGTAGTATCCATATTAATCTTACAGAACATTTAATCTTTAGTTTACATATTAACAATAACACAAGAAGAAAGCATTGTATTATAGAATATGAATAAATTTCTGTAACATCAAATGAAAGGGAGATGTTTTAGGTTACATGTGATGTCAACTAATTTCAAGTATCTACTGTTCATATCAACTAACTAATGACAATATTTAGAGAGGACTGAATAGGATTATACTATATCTTCATCTAAGCAGTTATCTAAGCATTACATGATCGAGATGTTTACTTGTGCATAAATAAATCATGCTTTAGAAACATTAAACGAAAACCTATTTCAATGATTAACATGAATAAACACACACATTAAAAAATTTGAAAAAAAAGACAGCAAAGTGAGTACCTTTATACTCCATAAACAGAGAAAAAAATACTAAGTCCCTGATATCAACCAACATAATTATATGATCTATATAAGATATATCTTATGGTTCAATAATAATGTCCTTGTAAAAGATAAGTACTGTTGAAATTCACATAATTATTCATGTATTCATACTTTCAATAAATAACAAGAAGCATAAATATAAAAAATATATATATGCGATTTTAGATTGCCAATATAAACAATAATATTTTGTTTAATCATGGTACCTAGTAATCTCAATTCCTTTGACATGTTTATTATATCTTTAAGGATAATAGGCTAAGATGTTTGATGACACTCTTTGTTTATGAATTTCTTTTTTAATGATAAAGTATTTTATTTTATATGATTAACACCTTTAAATACTAGTATTTTTTCAAAAATAAAATTACTATGATCTTATTGCAATAAATTTTTAGTGATTTGACGACACTACTGACAATTACAAGTTCTAAAATAAAGTTTTGTAGTTATAAGCCATAAGGTCGCAAATCATACCGCAAAACTTAACTTCTATATTGGATGCAACAATGAAAAAATAACAATCTTCTATTAAATAAATACATAAAAATTTTAGAGCATACATTCATAATGACAAGGGTACAATGATTCATCATAATCCTAACCATGTTCATTAAGGTACATTTAAACCTTTCAACTACATCATTTCGTTACAGTATAATTGGAATTGAGTATTGATCACATATATCATGCTTTTTAAGAAATTTAGCAAATACATGAAGATGTTATTTATTTTCATTATATCTCCCATAATATTCATCACCCTTACTAAATTTGACAATTTTCACTTTTCTATCTAATCATCTTTCTACCTCATCAAGAAACATATCTAAGATGTCTATTGATTGAGATTTTTTATGCAACAAATAGATATAATGTAAAATCCATCAATAAAAGTGACAAAAATTATTATCCAATAAATAATGGAACATTAAAAGCCCCATATATATTGGTGTGTATAATTTCAAAGAGATGTGTGCTTCATGTGGCTTCTTTTGTAACTATATGTTATGTATGTTTTACTTAATATAATCCATAAAAATTCCATTATCATTAAAATCTAGATCAGGAAGGATTTCATTCTTTACTAATCTAACCATTCTTTCTTTAGATAATGTGACTCGAATGCTTATGTCATAAGTAAATCAAAGTTTCTTTTATAAAACCTTTTTTAGTAACAATATTATGATAGAAGGTCAACAAAATTTATTTAAAAATATTAACAAGATTTAATTTTTACAAACCATCACCAAGAACACCAAAATCAATAAGGTGGTTATGTTTAACAAATTGAAACATCTATTACTAAATTTGAAAGAGTCTCTCAATGTATCAACTATCAAGGTTTGAAAAAGAATCTAAGTTTTAAGAATTGGTATGAACATAAAGAAATTAAAAAAGATCCAAATGATGCCCTTCATCTAAATCAAACAACTCACAGGACAACCACCAAAGAGAAACCTTTCAATTTAGTATATGGCATGAAATCTATAATATTATTATGTTTAAAATCTTACACCTCATATTGAAAAATTGAGACCTAATGATAATGATTCATAACTAGAATGTCACTTGGCCTAATAGATGAAAGAAGATAAGATGAAGACTTAAGGAATTATGCCTATAAACAATAAGTTGAGATTTTAATCATTGAAATTAGATCACATACTATTGAGAAAGGTCACCTAATCCTAAGAAGGACCAATGTAACTAACACACTTAAAGATAAAGCGAAGCTTACTTTAAATTAGACAAACTTATATCGCATAAAAGATATCATCATACTTATGACATACAAGCTAAAAAAACTATATGGATACAAATTACCAATGGCTTGGAATAGCCAAAACCCCATACCTTACTTTTGTTAAACAAGTATATTAATTCATTTTATCAATATATCATATTTCTTCATTTCAGTTTTTTTTTTCAACAAAATTCCAAAATAATAGGTTAAATGCCTTAGAAAATGTTAGCCAAAATGACAACTTTAAAATGTTAGAATCAATATGATAGTCTCAAAAATCTCATAAATTATCAATCAAAATGATAGTCTAAATGTTTTACAATACAACATAATTAAAATTTAACTCGTAAATTTAGAAAAATTTTAGTCAATTTGACAAGCTAAATGCTCACAAAATGCTAGAATCAAAATAACAAATTCATAAGTCTAGTAAAATGACATGCTAAATGCTTTCAAAAATGACAAGTTCAAAATTACAAATTTGTAAGTCCAAAATAACAAAGGTCAATAACCTCATAGATTGGCAATTCAATCGTTTGCACCCAATCAATAACTATAAACCTTAATTCCAAATTGGAACGATGGCAAGGAAAAATCCAAGAAATTAGACACGAAAGTCAAGCCCTGAAAATTCACAACAAAAATAGAAACATCCAATTAAACGAAAAAAGATAAGATTAGAGTGGATCAAAAATCATATCAAATTAGATCCGTACAAAGTAGAAAGAAAAACTAAACAGAAACATAACGAGAGGAAGAGAGAGTAAAACCTGAAATTCGAGTGGCGTTAGAAGAAAACTCATTTTTGAGATTAAGGAAAGTTGGGAAGTTGTTTTCGGGAGGTGGGAAAGAGAGGGATACGAGTATGGTTGGGTGTTTGGTCTATGGGAAGGTGGAAGAAATATTTTAGTTTGATGCGTTTAGGTAGTGAAGGAAAAATGTTAAAGGCAAGAGATATGTACGAGAGCTTGAAGGTTGGATTTCACATTATAATTTACTTACAGAAATGTGATTTTGTAGGTAACCATTCTATAAGGAATTTCCCTATGGAAAGTTTTTTTTTGTAGGGATTTACCTACGAAAATGTGATCATCTTTCTGTAGGGAAATTCCCTATGGATTTTTTTTTGTCGGTAAATTTCGTATGTAATTTTTTCCAAGAACCATTAGCTTCTATTTTTATGAAGACTTCCAATATTCTGTCACTAAATTATGTCGGCAAATTTTGGCAGAAAGTTTCCCTCCTTTTGTAATGACGATTTTTTCCATCGCAAAGTACCTTTTTTTTGACAAATTTACCTACGAAAATCAATTTCCATCGCTAATTCCTGACGAAATTTTTTTCCATAGGGAATTTTCCATCTGTAATTTGCAATTTTTTTGAAGTGTTTTTGTAACACCCACATACCCCCTAGCAGGATATGCAGATGCTACACAAAACAGAACCAAAGTAATCCAATACGTACTAAAGCATTTCTAGAAACTCAAAGAGCATACATTTCATTCATCATTGGTTGGGTCATACTCTGAACATAAAATACACATTATACTTATTTCATACAAGCCTTAAATCCAATTCCAAATTGTATTAAGGTTTTTACAAACCATTACATTGAACATATCTCATTCAACATATCTCATTACATTGAAGAACAACTAAAAAAAACTGAACATTTCTAGAACAAAGCACAATCTTCATGGCCACTGCGGTTGCTATTATCCCAGTCTTCAAACCTTCCTATCTGAACCTACACGGGGCAAAACCATCGTGCTAAGCATAAAGCTTAGTGGGGAATAAACTAAACAGGATACATGTTGACAACTATTTCAAACAGTCATCCAAACATTCACATATTCAAAATCACATCAGATAATAAGCAGTGTTTACTTATCCATTTCCAAACCAAACCAAAATATCATGAATCTCAGAATAAAATAGAACATATCAGAATAGGTCACACATTTACTTCAGCGCAAAACTCACCAATTTCAAATTTTAATATTAACATATCAGAACAAAACTTGTTTGTAACAAAACAAAATTTGCTTATTTCAGAATAGAGCTCAGATGTTTCAGATCAAAACTTATTTATATCAAAACTGAGCATATATAGAATACAAACCAAGTTAGTCTGTTAATCCTTTATACAGAAGTGGGTAACGTGACTAATACAGGAGATACCGTGATCAGTATCACAGAATAGGAGAGACTTATCTCTCAATTATATGAGACACGGAAGTGTCAGTAACAGGAGACACCGAAGTGTCAGTAACAGGAGCAGCTACAGACCCTTCTAGGCATGCCTATTTACCCACGTCTAGGACTTAACAGTTTAAAAAAACCATTTTAGATTTCAAAATTTTATGCAAAAGATGAAGTACAACATATGTCTTTATTCTATTTTGATCCAAATGAACTTATTCATTAGGATTTGATCAAACATAACATACTTTATAAATACAATTATGTGCAATTATGCATCAATAGAAGTGTTGAGTCATCACACAGTATGTATAGGCACATAATTAGAAGGAACTTCCAATACAATCCTAACTATCAAACTCCTCGGACAATTGATGGTCCGGTATTATCACAATATTATCACAGAAATTCCTAATTCACATACATCCATATTCAATTCACAGTATATAAGCCTTTGGAATTCATTCATTCATGAACACACAAAGTAATTCAACATTGTACACCATACATTCTTTATATTATCATCTCAATTAATCATGCATAATTAAACTAACTATTACTCAATTAACCTTATAAAGTCATCAATTGCATAAAATATCATTTGTTTTCACCTTCCTAACCATTTCTCACAATTGTGGGATAAGGGACCTGAAATCTCCAAACAACTATTTTCATAGGGCAGATTTTGGGTCAGTATTGTTTGACCATTTTGACATAGAAACTAACATTTATGGGCAATAATTTCTTCAAAAAAATTGTTCATCTATGTCTTAAGTTTCTATTGAACTAACAATCAGACCATTTGGACGTATAACTCATGATATATAAACAAAATACCACAAGCTACTCCAAAACAGGGGTAGCATCAAGTTACCTTTTTCGATCTCATTTTCCAAGGTCATAGAGCCAGAATTAAGTTAGAGTTTCTTCTAAGAATATTTAGCTCTATGTCTTCGGTTTCATATGCAACCAAAATCACACAATTTAGGGGTCTTTAGATTGAGTTATGACTAAATAATATGACTGACTCAAACAACCATAGACATAATTTCATTACTCAATGTTCCTTGTCATCTTCAACCAATTCTATCCAAGATAGCACCAAAATAGCAAGAAGGGAACATCCCAGCAACAATTCCACATCTAAATGAATCTTTATATCTATTCAATCATACACAAATACAGAAATCAACCAAGTGAAATCCCAAACCTTAAAATTGACAAAGTAGTTCTTCTAATGCTTTTCCTCCCCTTTCTCTTTAGTTTTGCTTGAATCACCAAGTGAAAAATGATGGGATGAAGAAGATGAAGTGGAGAGGAGAAAAACATGAAGTTAAGCTATCAAATTTTCATGCATCTCCATTTTCCATATTCCTTTTTAAGAATGTTATCCATATGTCACAATCCTATTAGATCATATGTTGCAATCTCGTTGGACCATATGTTACAATTCTATTAGACCATGTGTTGTAATGCTATTGGACCATGTGTTACAATTCTATTGGACCATGTGTTATAATTTTATTGGACCATGTGTTACGATTCCATTGGACACATATGTTTCATTCTCATTGGTCCATATGTCACAATCCTATTGGACCATATGTTACAATCCTATTGGACCACGTGTTACAATTCTATTAGACCATGTATTGCAATGTTATTAGACCATGTGTTACAATTCTATTGGACCATGTGTTATAATTCTATTGGACCATGTTGTATAATTCTATTGGACCATGTGTTATGATTCTATTGGACACACATGCTTTAATTTTATTGGTCCATGAGTTAATTTTAGGAAAATTGCATATTGGTCCTTCTTCTTCCTTAAATTCTCACATTTTCCTATGCTATTATCAATTAATTTCATTCCCCTATGTCTTAATTTCTAATGACATAAATTTCATGCAATTTAGTTAATTATATCGGGAGTTATACCACAAAAACTACAGGCTATTCGAAACAAAGACATCACCCAGAAATCAACTTCAAACCAGAATTCAAAAATCATAGAGCCAATTCATTAAAGTTGTAGATAAATGTATCTAGTTTCATCTGAATTTAAAATTATCCAATTTTGATGTCTACAGGTCAAGCTATAGCTGAACTACCGAAGTCTGTTTAGTAGTTAAACCAGAATTAGCACATAACCATCATTTTTCCATTATTCAATTCTCATCATCTTAACACATATTCATGCCAATTAAAATCTCATTACACTTGTATTAATACATACTATCAAGTTTAAAATTCCCTCACATGTTTAATTTCGAATTCCAACTCCAAAGAACAAGCCAATCATACGTATATTGCCATAAATATGTAACATTTCATCTAGGGTTTTTTGGGGGCTTACATTTTTTTGATCCTATCTACATTTGAAAATTAACTTTGGTATTAAAGCTATTAGTGTTATGCAATTTGATTAAGATCAAATGTCTATATTTGTCTTGAATTTGGTAGTTCATTTATTAAAAAAACATAATGATGTCTTAACTTATTTGATGGCTTATTTTAGGAACATTTCTCATTAAATTATTAGTTTATATGATTGTTATAAATTAGATGTAAATATGTTATTTATGTATATGAATAATATATGTACATTGATTTATGAGGAATCAATTTGTCATGTTATTATAAGTGTTATTCTTTAATGATATACTCATATAATGGGATGCATTTGAACTAATTGAAAATTTTTTAGTATAATTTTTTTCCTTGAATCAATTTTAGGAAAATGGTTATATGGATTAATAATATGGACGTAAATGATTTGTGTGAATCAGTAATACAATCAATCCCTGTAGGATTCATCAATTTAATTTGTACTAGTTAAAAGAGTGTCAAAACTATTATTTGATGTTTAATACATTTTTAATTATGTAATTTCTAAGTAACATTAATTTTATTTAGAAAAGATATCATCAATAATTTTAAATAACACCTTCACTTATATATAGGAATCCCAAAACTCAGCATAAATAATTTCATTTCTCGATAGAAATCATACTGGGACTAAATACTTAAAATACCAACCTAACCATTAGTTATTTTAAATAAGTACCATATACACTTTAGAATGGGAACACCTTGTCTAGCTGCAAACTACGTCCATCTTCAATACAAACTATACTAGTGCTTTATTTATCCAATACCACACCTATATACCAATAGCATCAGCATTTATGACATTTAAATAAAACTTACACATTTAAATGGGAATTTAATGATTGAATGGAATGAATACGATATTTTAATTGAAACATTACTAAGAATTAATACATTCAATACCACCATCATAACTAAAAGTTACCACAATGTATTAATATTAATTAACAACAATTAAAAATGGGAAAACTATGGTTAAGTAAAAATAATACAAAGCATTAATATGATGAATATGGATTGGTACACAGCTATGCAAGAAATTGTATCTTGTAAAGGTTCTATTACACATTATTAAGTATACCCTTGTGTAGTTGACTATATTTTTATTAAGAATTTTGAAGGGACAAAGTGAAAGACACAAAATGATGCACAATTTTGTAGCAAACTGTAACCATTAAAGGTTTTATTAAATATTGTTAACCATATGATCATGTGGTCAAATACTTTCTTGTTCAAAAATTTGAGGAAAAATGTGAACCACATATATTGGTATACAATCGTGCATTAAACTATGTATATTTAAGGTTTTGTCCAACACAGGTAACTACATAAGTATATATGAATTATTTTATTATGAAATTTATTGAAGACAATATGAAGGACATGGGTTGATACATAGTTATGTTTAAAATTATGTGGCATTTATATAGGTTTTGTTAGAAATTATTAATTACACTTACATGTAAAACATCATGTCCATTGGTGGTGGTTAAGGGCATGGTTAACCATATAGTAATATTGTGACCTATGTTCTTGCTAGGATTTTTTATGAAGAAATATGTCAATTAACCCCAAAAATTATCAGTCTATTAGTGATCACTATTTGGGTCTTTCATATTGACATTGTCATGCTTTTATTGAAGCAACACTTTGTTGAAACTTGAAAGTGAACATTCACTTTTAATCTACAATACAGGTTTGTTGAACATGTTTGTGTATTTTCCCTTCCTTTTTTTCCTCATTTATCAATTATTATTTTTGTTTTCTTTATCAAGGAAGCATGAAAGTGTGGTATTTAGAAACAATAATAACATAATATATGGTATGGAGCAATAATTTTTGGTATTAACCAACCAAATTTTAGAGATGTATATAAGCCATTTCATTGCCATATGTGAGATTAAGCATCTATTGCGCTCCTAGAATATTGTGGTTAGATTATGGTACTTAGTTAAGTTTTTCTAGAGCTTTATTAAAATGCTTAAGAGAGTTTGAAGTATTAATACTACTATAAGAAATCAAAAGCTAAGATTTTGAGGGTTTTGTACCATAAATATATGTTAAACAAATTTTTTTGACTAACAAGTTTTGAACTTCATTGGTATTTATTTAAAATTAAAATTAGCATAATAAGAGATAAGAAAAGTTTTAAAGTGAGAATAAGGAAGAATATTGATTGTGTTAGAGTGCTGAATCATTTTGAAATGCATCCAATGGGTGTGTAAATTTTGTTTAAATGAGTGGTAAAATTTGAAATTTTTAATGTTATTTGTGGTATAATGTAGGTGGGTTTATGGAGATGAGTAATGAAATGGTGAATGAAACAAGTTGTTTAGATTCGACAACCTCATGTCGTAAGGCAGAGGATATTAATATAGAGTTAGAACTTGAAGTGGGATTGAAAGTTGAAAGTTGAAAGTTGAAAAATGATATTTTATTTGTATGAAAAGTATGCAAGATGCCATATTTTTTTTCCATTACTATAATAGGAGAAAAGAAAGATAAGAATGAAGATTTTAAAAGTATAACATTCATATATCATAGAGGTTGGTTACACAAACCATAAGAACTGAATAAAATGAAACCTAAAAGTAATGGAAGAAAGGGGTGCAATGATGGAGTATGTTATTAGTATGATCAAGGTCTTTGGAATGTAAGCAAGTTTGAAGATGTGCATAATCATGAACTAAATTAAACTAATACAAGGTTTATGGGGAAACTTTAAGTTGTTGATAGTCATGTTAGATATAAATTGAAAATGTACGACAATTATGGGAGTAGACCATACACAAATGTACGAACTATTATAGTAGTTGCGAGTGGATATGATAACATTACATGCTTAGTTAAAGACTTCCTTAATCATACAGACTAACTGGGGAGAATGAGGTTAGAAGCTAGTGAAATAGAAGCGGTCCATAAGATGTTTATTAGAATGAAGAAAAAGGACAGTAGACTTTCTTAAAAATTGATTGCAAAGAGGAAAGAATGTTGAGGAATATTTTTAGTTTAATGCAAAGAGTCATATAATATATTTTGAATTTATTGATATGGTAAAATTTGATACAACTTACCTTGTTAACAAATACCAAATGTTATTTGCCCCATTTATCAGAGTAAACAATCAAGATCAATCTATTTTACTTGGTTGTACACTATTAGGAAGCAAGTCAACAAAATTTTTTATCGGTTGTTATGTATATGAATGAGTTTTATGGATAAGAAGCCACTTGACACTATAATTACTGACAAATGTAAAAGTATACATAACACTATTGACGTAGTGTCCCAAAAATTGTTCATAGACTATGTTTTTGGCACATACTAAAAAAATTACATGAGGAATTTGGTGCACAAGTAAATTATAAGAAAGTGAAAGGTAGTTTTATGGATATATGTATGAGGCAAGGAACAATCGAGAGTTTGAGAGAAAATGAGTAGAAATGGTTGTGGAGTTTAATAAGGGAGATAATTTATAGGTTAAGTATTTTTATGATGATCATATGAGGTGGGTTCCACTGTAATTTCAATACCATTTTTAGGCAAGAATGTTGGTGACATAAAGAAGTAAAGGGATGAAAGCTTACTTTGAAGTTTATGTGTATGAACATAACATATTGAGACTATTTGTTAAGCAATACGAGCAGGTGATTAGGGAAAATATTAAGTGAGAAATTGAGTTTAATTATATGAGTTCAGGGACTAGTGCATTGTTGGTGACACAATTTGATATTGTGAATGAATTTCAAAAGGTGTAGACCAATTCCTTGTTTTGTAATATACAAGAACAACTAAAATTTTTGATGTATTATGAGATAAGCATAAATTAGATTGAAGGAGATTACAAGAATTATTAAGTGCGGGAGTTAGATGAAGGTTGCAACATGCTCAGGCTATATATAGTTACATTATATATGTCTCCCAAGGCAAAGTGTAGCTACATTTTGATTGAATTTAAGGGGATTATTTTTTGTTAATGTTTAAGATTTTGACTAGGTTAAAGGTTAATCTTTTTTTAAATATGTATATTAGAGGTGGTGGAATGATATTGTTTAACATCATATAAACGTAAACATTAGTAACATTAGGGATAATGATGATGTCACTATTAGCGGGATGCATAAATTGGAAGAAAATTTCTATAAAGCATTTAATTATGACGATGATAGTGCATCAAAGTTTGTGTACATGTATACATTAGAAGTAAAAAAAATTATTTGCTGAGAATGTAATTAAGTTCGTGGATAGTAATGACTATTGTGGGAATGCTGAATCTATTTTAAGAGACATTAGGTTGGAGGACCTAATTATCTACATGCCATATGATAGGCTTAGATGGAAAAAGGTGAAACCTTGAGTAGAAGAGTTATAAAATAGGAAATATAAGAAAAAATAAGTTAGTTGCCACTAAACATATCATATTGGGTGAGGAGCAACAGTTGAGGAGCAAAATTTGGATACTTGTTTTAATTCTAACAAAGTGAGTGTTGGAATCCTTAACTACCCTTCCATTTCATTTAATCAACTAGGAAATTATGTTATTCAATTGGTAATATATACATTTAACACATAACAACTGTCAATTATTTCTAGATTATGTATAGATTGTAAGCACAATTTTGAACAACTATAGCAACTTGTTATCTAGTTCTTCAAGGCCCAGACTTTAAACAAGGAAAATATTGGTCTTTTTCTTAGGAAAAGACCTACCAAGGTGGATTCTTAACACTTAGCTCCCTGCTTAAGGACTTGAATGTCAAGAGCCACTAGTGTATGACTATCAATCCTCATAGGAGAAATATTCGAGTGTGCCTCCTTCTTGGTCCCTTACTACCTATCGGTAGGTCAGGGTGGGGTTGATATTCTTAAGCCTACTAGGTCATCTCCAGTAGAAGTATTGTTAGTGAGCACGAGGTGAAGGTAGAGGAATTGGAGATTATAGAGAAGGATTCCCAAGTGAGAGGCGGATTGGTTTAAAGAGGGTAAGGGGAATTTGTTTGTAATCTTATGTTTGAATTCACCGTTTAAGGAAAAGGGTAAGAGAGTTATAATTAAGATGACAGGTGTATTTTCAAAAAAGTAGATCCTGATCTAGATAAAAAGATGAGAAAGTCATTGATCCCTGGAAGTAAGATATTTTGAAAAAAAAGGAGGGGTGAGTTTGTAAAGAAGAGCACATGAGGAAGTATAAGTGAGGGAGGGAGTTTTAGGAAATGCAGATGTTGTTAAGGGTCATTATAACAAATGGAGGTTGATGAAGAAGACTAGTAAGGAGATACTTTAATGGTACACAAACAATTGGTCCTCCATTATTTCAATCTTTGGTAAAAAAATTTTTGGCAATTTCATACCAAGTCATATATATATGAATATATTATTAAAATTAGTAATTCTTATTACTCTCGGTATCTAACTTGTTAATATTGGTTAATTTAACTAATAATTTACACAATTACATGATCATTATTCACTACAAAAAATTAATACAATCCACGACGTTTTATCAATAAAACGTTGTGGATTGTAAATACTTTTCGTGACGTTTGGTTTCTATTTCGTAACGTTTTATTAAAAATGTCATGAAAAGTTTACATATTCCATGATGTTTTATAAAAACGTCACAGATTTGTAATACTTTTTGCGACGTTTTATTAATAAAATGTTACGAAATAGAAACCGCGATGTTTTATTGAATAAAACGTCGCAAAAAGTGTTCCGAAAAATGTTTTATAGTGGTTATAGTGTTTAAGAGAACACTGAAATGAGAACTCTAGGCAGTCAAATAGGATCTTTATAGTGTTTAACACTGAGATGGCGGTGTCGATGCTCTAGCGATAGAGGCGTCTCCCCGAGTGCATCCATTCTGTACTCTGCTCTAAGGAATCCCGCACACAGGTATCTTTCTCGGCTATGAATCGCAATTTCTTTGTGCAATTTGGGATTTATCGGAACCTTACTATTTCGATTCTTTCAGAAATGTCTCAGGCTTTGGGGGAGAGATGGCAGTCTTAATCTGGTGCTATCATTATGTCTCCCCCTTGTTCTTCTTCTCTTTATGTTGTCTTATTGAGTTCTCGATCTCAGGTAACTTCTCAACTTCCTCTTACAGTTTCTTTTAGTAATTAGGGCTTTACATTTTCCTCCGACTCTATAGAGTTTTCTCTAGGATTCCATATCACGATTTCAGATCAGGGGGGTCGATTACAAAGTCAAGTGAGTTTCTCTGACATGTTTGTGTCTATAACCGTTACTAATACTTTTTGAAGCTAATTTCTCTGGAATATAAGTTTTGCTAATTCTTTTCTTATTGTAAAAGTATTTCATTGATCTTTTGTTTCATCAGACATTTGAAGCCTTGACAGTTTGTAGAGATTCCTTATTTTTAAGAAGTAATTGCTATGGAATCAACGTGTGATGCCTATGGTTACCATAGTTCTAATGTATGTAATAAATGCTTTTACTATTCACTATGCTCTCATTTAATCATTTAACTCATATTTTTCACGCAGTTAAAACCTGGTGGACGAATTCCTAAAAAAGGAAAGAGAATCAAACTTTCCGTGAAGAACATTAAAGACCTAAGTCATGATTTGATAAAGGTTTGGTTCTGTATTTGTGTTATTTTCATAACAAGGAATCTATTATTTTACAAATAGTTTGATTTTGCAAATCAAAGAAGTCAAAAGAGTTTGACTTGTGTACTTCTATCATATGAGTTGGGATCCATTTACGGCAAAGACCAGTTGGGAGATTTTGTGTTTCCTAGGCAATCAGTAAGGGATTGAGTCTACGATCTTCCCCTGATTTAACTAGACTTTTTCACTTATGATTACAATTATGTTATAAGTGATTGAGGAACAATAGTGAGGAGTTCCTGAAGGACAGATCTTGAATTGAGAAAAATATGTACCAATATTGTTTAGCATCTTCAAGATTATAGTTTTGAAAATGATTGTGTTGCTATTATTTAGACTTTAAGTATTACAGATCAACTATATGCATACCTTTTGCGATTGGATTTTTTGGTCTATTTTATTTTATAAAGATAGTTCGGATATGTGCATGAGAGTATGTACAGCTGAAGACCAATTATGCTTTCCATCTTTATTGAAATGTTATTTCAATTGAATTTAGAGGCCAGAATTATGGCATAGATGTATAAGTATTATTCTTAACTTAGGGTGGAACCAAATATGTGATTCATTCGTGAACAAATTATTAGCTTGGCGAATTTCTCAACATTAGCTTAGACATGAGGTTGCTTTTTTATCCCAATTCTCATCTTTTGGAAACAGTTCGTAAGTTATTGCATTTTGGTTGTGAAGAAATACACTGACGAACATTTGGATAATTAACAAGGTTATATTCCATTTAATTAAGGGGATGAGTGGAAACTAGGAAAATTTTGCTTTACTTGGGTTATTTGATAAGAGTCACGCTAACTCCCTAGTGCTCAACATGGTGGCATCTGGTTTTTATGTGCTAAAGAATTGTGCTTCAGTTTACTGATGAAAATAAGTTTTCAGATTCTTTAATACCATAGGATTTACAGTAAGGGTCTGAGGTTTGTTTGGACCACTTTATTCTTTCCCTCTTTCTTTCGTCCAAAATCTTACTTGTTTCTTCTTATCCACTTCCTTGGTTTCAACCTTTTCAACAGTACTTTTCTTGCTTTATTGTTCCTATCTAATTTAAACGACAGACAGGAAAGTATGTTTTGAATTTTAGTTATTTTTTGCCTTCTCAAGAGCACATATGCAGGTTTCTGAATGTCCATTAGATAATGAAGTTGGTGAGGAGGTATTATGGTCAGTTAAGAACATCTTGCAAAATTAACCTTAGTTTTGATTTTTATTTCTTTATTCTATAATTGTTGGATTCCTTGCAAGCTTTCTGAGTGTCAGTTTTTAGTTGCCAAACTTAAGATGCTCTCGAATGGTATGTACTTTTGCAAGGAGTACTCATAATTGTAAGCGTGCTAGTAAAACAAACAACATTAAATTTACTTCTCTATTTTTTGGAATAAGTGTTTGATACAAAATAATAATGTGCCCGATCTAATGTTGACAGTGGCTTTTGAGTGCTTATTTTGTCATTGTGTTAATCCTACAAAGAATTGCTAAATGTCGTGGACAGTCTTTATCCCAGTGGATGGATTCATAGGAGTAAATATCCTGGAAAATATTTGAATGAATAAAAAACTGTTCTTGTGAAGTTTGAGGTGTTAGTCTTCTCATTGTTATGCTTTCCTATCCTGACTTTTTTCTTTTAGCTTTTTGTTATTGTCTTTGGATCTACATATGCTTTGATTGCGTTTGAAATTTGTTCATCAATAGAAAAGCATCTTTTAGATTTGCCATTTCTTGCATTTCATATGGAGATGCAAGTCATTCTCTGACAGTCATGTTTATTTACAGTCAGATACTGCAAGTGTGAAAGTACCAGAGCTTGATTTGGAGCTTGCAAGTGGTACTTTGGGAGGAGTGGTCATAGAAGTACGCATATAAGTGTTTGAGAATATTTACTTTTATACAACAGAGTGATAACGATGGAGAAGAGTGTGACTAGATAAAGCTATGGTATCACACTCATTATGACCTGGATTTCTAATCGGAGACATGATGTCGGACTCCAAGAAAATCATCCTCAAGTTGTCGGACGGAGAGACCTTCGTTGACAAGCATCAGTAGCATTTGTTCTTCGAGTGTCTTGTTTGGAAAAAGAGAGACAAGAAGCACTGGAGCTTCTCTTGCTCAATATGGTGGACTCAGACCAGTTGGGAACATGCAAATGTTTCCACCTAGACTAAGCTCAATGGTTTACATGTTGGAAGGCAAAGAACTGGAGTTTAACATGAAGAACATCCAGAGGAAGAAGGGCAAGGGAGCTGGTGTTGCCTAAGTTTTATACATCAGACTTTTGTTTCCACCTTACATTCTTTTTTTGTTTCCACCTTACATTCTTTGCTTTTGGAACATTTTGAGCAATCAAGACACATAGGTCCAAATAGTGATATGGTTAAACTTTTGGTTAGAATACTTATATTTATCGATGGGATTTGTTCAATTAAATGGTGCATTTAACACACTCAAGTCATTGCATAGTTTTGTGTGGTGATTTCTATATCGTTGCATGGGTTTTTGTTATAACCCTTTGGGGTGAACCGCTTGATCTAACACTATAAGAAAATAGTGAGTTAGCGACAGAAAATACCGACAGAAAAGATAAATATTCCGTCGGTATTAAACATTACCGACGAAATTTACCAACAGAAAAAAAACGTCGTAGATTCGGCCGTAGCTAACCTTACCGACGGTAAAGAAATTACCGTCGGTAATTTCAACAAAAAAGTTACCGACTGTCACATTTTTTCTGTCCGTAAGTTACCGACCAGCTATAATTTTCCAACGCTAATTTACCAACGGTAAGTTCCTAAACCGTATGTAAATTTAGCATCGGAATGCTTTAATTCCATCAGTAACTTTACCAACGGTATGGTGGTTTCCGTCGGTGTTTTATTGGCCGTTACCGACGGAAATGATGAATTTTTCCGTCGGTAAATTATTTGATTTAATTTTTTAAAATATATATTTTCATTATATTTAAATTATAACCGTCAGAAAATTTTAATAATTAAATATTTGTAATATATATTTA
>JAOQMS010048471.1:0-31271 GCA_027563885.1 Erythroxylum longipes | reverse complement strand
GTGGTCCATAATAAGAAAATGCTAAAATGTATGTTTTAAGATTAAAGTAACGACCTACTTTATTCATTAAAACATACGGATTCTAGATTCATTTAATAGTTCCATTATCAATAGTCAACTACTATCACGATATGAAACTCATCATTCCTTTGAAGTAAACTCCTTTGCTTATATAGAGATAAATCGCAACACTACAGTCTAAACCATAATCAAGCGACCAACTTGATTATTCAACTGTAAATCAATTAACTTAGATTCTAATAATATACATGTTTCCCATACATCTCCATATATATGTATATTACTTACAAAAGAATCATGGTACCTTATGACTAGATATATAATGCTCATAAAAACCAAACTCTTTTGTTTTATTAATAATAAATATTTTCATTAAAAAAGTAACTGAAAGAAAATTAAGTTATACGTAAATACGCTTGCTTTCCAGGGCACTATATTTACAAAACTCCAACATGTTCATATTGAAAACATGTGATCAAGTTTTTAACACCTTTACCGGGGAGACAATTAGTTTAGTTCTATAGTTTAAGGCATTTAGTTTAGCTTTTAATTTTTGTTTCCGTTCTTTCTTTTTTATTTCAGAAATTGTGCTCTTACATGTACACAAGAGTCATGAGAGGTTCAAGTTGTGTAACTGAAATTTAAACTTAGACATCACCTGACTAGAATGAACCATTAGGAAAGCTTGGCCTAAAGAAGAAGATGAAATCGTGAAATCAACAATGGCCAAGGAATTTCAGCAAGATATGAACCACGGAGCGAACCAAGGATGTCCATAATGGACCTTTATAGACTTCATGAGGCTAGGGTTCAATGTGGCTAACTAAGGAGCAGCTAGGTAGCCCATTCAAGTAGCCTCGTTTGAAATAAAACCAGCCCTCCTAAACATGCATCAACAGAATATGCAGTTTTATAGCTTAGCAACCGAAGATCCTAACGCACATATAGTGAACTTTCTTGAAATCTGTGTACCTTTCGGTACCATCAGATGTCAGAAGATGCAGTCCGAATTAGGCTTTTCCCCTTTACCCTTAAAGATAGAGAAAAGGCTTGGTACCATTCCCTTATCCCATCTAATGTCACGACATGGGATCAGCTAGTTTGTACTTTCTTAGATAAGTATTTCCCTTTGAGTAAGACCACTAAGATCATCAAAGAAATTACCAATTTCCAGCAGGGGGAATCGATCTATGAAGCGTGGGAAAGATATAAGGATTTACAACGGAAGTGCCCATACCACAACTTTCCAAAGGAATTCCTGTTGCAAACATTCTATAATGGAGTAAACCCATCGATGAAAGGCACGATTGACACAACTTTAGGAGGATCACTAATCAGGAAGACCATTGATGAAGCGAAAGAGCTAATAGAGGAGATAGCAAGTAATAACAGCCTCTGGAGTAGAGTAGACAAACTACTTCATTTAGAGAGCAAAAAGGAATTATGACTGTTGATTAAATGATGGAAATGCAAGCAAAAATTGACAACTTGACGCGAGAGCTCAACAACATGAAGGCATCATCCTCATCCGAGGAGAAAGTCATACAACTAAAGTGCGTACTCTGTGGACAATTGGTTCATGATATCATAGACTGTTACTTAATAAAGGAAAGAGATCTGGAGCAGGTGAATTATATGGGAGAGAAATATGGATGATGAGGGGGCAACAATCCCTACTTAAACACCTATAACCCTGGTTGGAAGAATCACCCTAACTTCTCTTGGACAAAAAATGCTGGAGGATAGTTCAGGCGACAAGGATAAGAAAGCTTCCAACAAAATAAACCAAGCTCGATGGAATCTAAGTTGGATCAGATTTTGGATAAAATTAGAGGCATGGAGGATGCACATAGAAGGTTCAAAAGTAAATTCAAACAAGTAACAAAGAACCATACCTTATCAATACACAATCTGGAAGTCCAAGTAGGCCAATTAGTGAAGGCAATGTCTACTTGGAATGTAGGAACCCTTCCAAGAAATATTGAGTCTAACCCAAAAGAATAGATGAATATGTGAAGGAAGGCAAAGATAACAAAGAAGGACAGGTAATTATGGAATTCCTTCAAAGTGAGCTCAAAATTGAGCCAATTAAATAACCTCAATCTGAATTCTCATACCCTATTCTAGCTCAGAGGAAGTCAATTTGAAGGAGGGCGATAAGGAACTCTAAAGAGGTTCAATCAAACAGGATTGAGAACATAATGGAATTGTTGTAAACGAGCCTCATCATAAAGGAATCAAACCAGAAGAAGGTTAACGAGCACAAAAAAGAAGAAAACCCTTATATAGCACAGAAGAAAGAGGATCTAAGGGAATTTTACATTCCTTGCAGTACAAATAGAGTCAATATTGGTAGGGCATTTGAGAATTTAGGAGCAAGTATCAATATGATGCCCTATACCTTTAGCCTAAAATTAGGGTTAAGAGAGTTAATACTAACAAAGATGTTAGTGAAGACGGCTGAAAGAATAGTTCATCAACCGAAGGGGATTATTAGGGATGTGCACATACAAATTGATAAACTTACCTTTCCCACAGACTTCTATATATTGACTTGGAGAAGATTTGGAAACTCCTATGGTTCTTGGACAACTGTTCCTAGCCACTGCTCGTTCAATCATTGACGTTGATTAGGGTGAACCAACTCTGAGAGTAGGAAAGGTGCAATTAACCTTCGAGGTGTCAAAGAAAGACTATTGTTCTCCTTTACCTCTAATGGATATCAAGGAACCTCAACCTCGAGGAGAATGGGATTACGTAGAAGAAGGTGAAAGAAGGAGATTCATAAGGAAGGTGGAAACCATAGCATAGTAGCTCCTGTGCAAATTGTAAGATTAGTGACTGCACTACCATTGCACCATTCATTCAACCCACTGTGAGCTAAAAAAAGCATCAAGCTACCAACGTTAAAAGAAGTGCTGCATGGGAGGCAACCATTGAAATTTATTTCCTTTGATTATTTTTGTTAGAAATTTTGCATTCTGTAGTTAGGATTATTTTGTTTCCAAATAAAATCTAGAAGGAATAGGACTTCAAGATAAATTGGATGATTGATCGAGTAAGCAAAAGAGAGGTGAAAGGGCCATAAAAGAATTAAGAAGTGATTTTAAAAAAATGTGAAAAGAACAAATAAAGAAAAAATGAAGAATCGATCCTGGCTTGCAACTGGGAAGAAAGGGAAACACGTGAATTTTAAAGGAAATTTTAACATTTTACCCTCCAACCACTTATATATTCATTTCTAACTTCACTTTTTCATTCACTTTCACTTTTACTTTATCTCTCTAAATTGGAAACTTACAAACGCTCTCACATCTCTTTACAAAAATTTCAAACTTCTAAATTTCTTCCAAACTCTACCTATTCATAAGCAATTATGTCACGAATCAAGCAATCAGCCAGACGAGAGCAATCATTAGGGAGAAATCAAGTTTTGGGATGAGGGAGAAGAAACAGAGCAGCAGATTTCAGAGCACCCTTCCCAATCTACACAGAGGAGGAAGGTATTCATTTCCATTCCTTAAATGCTAGACAAATAGTAGTTCCTAAATATTTTGATTTTAAAATTCCCGATAAGTTAGAATTGCATGATAGTGTAGAGAACTTCGTTGAATGAATATAGTGGGCCAAATTTATACATTTCCAATTTCCTGTCTAGTGGGCTCACTTTGGAATTTTTCACTTCCTTTTCCTATGAACCTAAGAACCCCAAGGAAATGTAGTTTAGGTTATGGGGACGAGCTTATAAACTGAACATAAAAATCATGTGCAATATGTGTGGGTTCCCTGAATCCTCCATTATCGATTAGCATGATTATTTTTATCCCTCTCACTATTGGAATGAACTCAC
Organism: Erythroxylum longipes; assembly: GCA_027563885.1. Classification (NCBI taxonomy): domain Eukaryota; kingdom Viridiplantae; phylum Streptophyta; class Magnoliopsida; order Malpighiales; family Erythroxylaceae; genus Erythroxylum; species Erythroxylum longipes. The sequence continues at coordinate 27,400 of JAOQMS010048471.1, read as the reverse complement.
TGGTTTAGAACAATTTAATACCAAAAATTCCCACAACAACATGATAAGGACCAACAAGCATTTGTTGTTGCACAAATTCATGTGTCAGCTGATTTTTGATAAATGAGAAGCCAATAAGTATTCCGCAAAGGAACTCTTTATGTTGTGGTGCATGGACCACAACATTCCAATATACACTGCCACACAACGCTATTATTGCGACTCCGCGCAAGAGGAGCAATAATTTAGGTATGGGGTACCTAGTTTCTGTCATTGCTGAATATTATGGCGTGGACTATAGTGGGTTAACAGTCCATCTCCCAGACTTCCTTAATCATCATCGTTTATGGCAGGCTAAATTCCTTAATTCCCACAGTATGGGACTTCGGAATATCAGCTAGAAGAGACATGTTAATATTAGGGCTAGTCAGGCAAGTTCGAGTTCAGAACCGCCTCAGCAGGTAAAAGAGGATTCAACTAGTGACGGGTCTAAGGAGGAAGAAGAGACAGAAGAAACGGGATGGAAGAAAGCTCTGGACACAATCTCTACAAACAACATGGTGATTATAGATCAACTAGGGAAGAACTCCAAAATGATGAGGGAGATGTCCTGAACTCAACGATGTCAGATCTGCGATATATGTCGTATCCATCGATATTTTGAGGCTCAGGACGTTCAATTGCCACCTCTGACACCATCCCCACCTCCATCTCCATGAGACTTTATCTAAACCCTTTCTTTTTCAAATTACTCTTCATCCTTATTTTTATTTTTATTTTTTGTTTTACTTTAATTTAAGTTTCTTCTTTTCTTATGTGCTTGTTTGTTCCCTTCTCACATTGAGTACAATGTGTTGTTCAAGTGTGGGGAGGGTTATGTATTTGCTTTGTATGTGATTTTGCATATTGTATGATAGTTGTTAGGTTGCATTTGGTAAATTGTTTAAATGTGTCAATGGCTTAGATGGATTGAAATTAATTTAATTTTAAACATAGTATATTAGGTTGTGAAGAATCATTAGCTCACAAAAATTAGTGAATTGGGGTCTTTAGATAAATATACAACCTAATTAGGATTTAGTGTAAGTTTGTTACCTTCTAAATTGTCACGTTCATTCATAATTTGAGGCCTTTTAACTTAAGTAACTTTACTAGTATTTTTTATGGAACCAAGTAGCTAAAACAACAAGGTAGGCAATATATAATAAATTTTAAAAAAATGTGTGTTAAATAAATAACTATTCCGCTAACCTTCAGGTTATGAATAGAGCTAGTAGACAGTTAAGAATGTGATATAGCTGAGTAGTCGGATCGACACGCTGCACAAATGTGTGCCTTCGCGTCAAAAAGATGTAAGCACATTTCAACCAAGCAGTTTAATAAAAACATGACTTAGTCGAGTAACTAGATCGACATTCATTACCAATGTTTGCCTCTGCATAAAATGACTAAGTCCATTTTCAATAAATTTATAAAAAAACCTACCGAACATGTAATAGCTTGACTTTTCATGAAAACATACTTAGGAGCAGTTATAAAGTTTGAATGACCAAAAAATTATTAATGTGTGCGTGCAATTGAAAAGGGTAAATAAATTAACACTTGGATCTCGATTAATATGTATATTTAGTTCAAAACCCCAAGACATAGATTTTGCATGTTAATGATTTGATATAACTTGAATGATTGTTTTTAAAATTAAATTTATTTCATGAAGTTGAAGCTATTGCCACATTACTGCATTGTGTGTTGTGTATTTGTTATATGTTTGTTGTTTTCTTTACTTAAGGACAAGCAAACGTTTAAGTGTGGGGATGTTGATAAGTGTGAATTGCATCATGTTTTAGGGCTTAGTTTAGTATGTATTAAGTGTTAATTTGAGTGATTAGTATGTGTTTAGGTTAGAATTATGTTAGTTTGTGTGTTTAAGTGTTTTTTATAGGTTAGTATAAGTCTTTGAGCTTAAATATTATGTTTTTGAGATACCTTGATGTGTTTGTTAGTATTTCAGGGTTAACATCGAAGAACAGAGAAGTTTTAGAGACTTTCATGCCAAAACAGCGGCCCACAATCGTGGCACAGTAGGCCACGCTCGTGATAGAAGTATGGGAGCTAGCCCACGATCGTGGCATTTAGGCAACGATCATGATAGCAAATTATACCATAGCCTACGATCATGGCAAAAAGGTTTGATGCCTGCGTCGGGAAGACATGTAAACAAGAGAAAACACAAGTTTTGAGGGATTTATCAGATCTTTTCAACCCCGAAAAAAACCTGGGACTGTTCAAGACAAAAAAGGTATTTAAAGAACAAAAAGAACATAAGAGAGAGAGCTTTTGCATTAGCCATAATTTCGAAACCTTAAAGAGTTATATCAAGAGATTGAGAAAGAGACGAAGGAAAAGAGACGAGGAAAAGAAACCTATGCGAAATACTTCCCGAAATAGGAGGTTTCCTGTCGTTGTTGCCTCTGTCATCCATTCCTAATATGTTTCTGGTTTAGTTTCAATTTTATGCTTGTATAGAATTTGGGATATCTGTTGATGTTAGAATTATTGAATGTTAAGGATTGTCCAAACTCACCTTTGGGATATTTTATCTTTGATATTAATGAAATTTGTTTGTTGCGATTTTATTATATTTCTTGTGATTTAAATTTTGCACTTGCATAATTTGGTGATAAACTGAGAGAGTGAACCGAGTGAAAAATCATCAAATTGGGCTAACAAGAGTTAGGTAATTTAATAGAACAAGAATTAAATCAAATCGATAAATTTGTCTAAAGAGAGATCTTGCGTGGGGGTAGCTTTTTGGACAACTTCAAATCTAATTTAGGTTTTGGATAGATTGTGAATTGAGAGACTGCAATTCACATAATTTGATTAGGGTTTATAAATTAGGGTTAATGGATATAACTCGAGAGAGAGTAATCAACCCTAGGACTATCTAGAATCAGTAATCCAGTTAATTCTTAATCAGATAAGTTTTCATTAAAGTTGGATAAAATTCTCTTTTCTCTCAATTGATAGTTCTTAGGTTGATTCTTGATTAGGTTTTGTAACTGCTATTTTGTTTATATTTTCGAATTTGATTCTTGGAATTAATTGCACGATTGAAATAATTTCCTACTTAGTTTTGTCCATTTTTGGTTATTGTGAATTGTATTCAGCTTTAGATTTTAGGATTAGATTAACTCTCCTCGTGGGATCGACACCTTAGGTGCTATATGAACGACCCGTGCACTTGCAGAATATCGAAGTTAAATTATTAAAGCTTTTTTATATCAAAAACCTGTGATCAGCCAAGTAGAGCTTTGTTTTTTTGACCAAGTGAACCTATAGCCTTCGAATTTTAAATCTATAAGTTCCACCTCCTACATACAATCAAACATATTAGAAGAATAGTTAAGTAAGTTACAATTTCCTTCCGCTTCTAATCTGAATAGAGTAGTGTTAAAGTCATCACTAGCTAACCATATAGCATTAACCGAAGCCTTAATTCTTTATAGAGAATTCCAGAGTTTGGTTCTTTGAAACACAGTGTTAAAACCATAGACAAATGTAGCAAAAGCACAAGAATTTTCCATTTTGAAGTAAAGTTTAGTATAAATAAACTACTGACTGGATTCCAGAACCTTCACCTCCAAGAATTCACCATCATAAGCAATAATAATCCTTTCATAGGCATGACTTTGGTGGTTTGTAAGAAACTGCCATTTGCTTCCCAAACAACACAATTTATTCATATTAACTTCTCTAATTTTAGTTTCCAAAAGATAAACATCCAGAGGCTTTTCTTTTAGAAAAAAATCCCCTATCGCTTTAAGCTTGGAATGGTTATTTATTCCACGGACATTCCATACAATCATAATCATAAGATATTACTTTTCCCTTTGGAGCCTTCTTACTACTCCTATTACTTTTCTGAGAGATAACCTGATCAAATTGCTCCTCTTGAGAAATTCCATTATGCATATCAGCCTTCTGCAGGCATTGCTCATTCTAATTGGCATAAAGAACTCCTCCACTTAGATTAATTCAACTAGTTTCTAGTACATTCTCCCCGTTATTCATTAGTTACTTATTTATGTCACCCAATGGATTCCGAAGAGCACCTTCCTGCTGGTCTGAATTTCGGTTATTCGCCTCATGAATGCTCTCCCTATTTATAGGAGAAACATTATCAACCTGAACTAGTTCATGATTTTCAAATACTTATTTTTCCTCCTCACATTCTTTAATGTCTTCCAAAATATACTTTTCCATACCCATCACCTCCTAATAGTTACCTCTGGTGAAGACTTTTCCCGTATGTTTCCATTCTTTGCCTTGAGCTTTAAGAGACGGTTTCCATTATTATGTTACCATAACTTTATCATCTCTAAAAGAGTGTTCATTTGCCAACCTTATGATAAGGATGTTGTCTTTCATTTCCTTATAAATATCCATACTCATACATAATTGAGAAAATCCTACCCTTTTCCTCAATGTTGTGTTCCATACATATTGGTTTCCTTAAGTAACTAGCTAGCATACTCAAACCCTTAGTAGTCTAATATTCTAAAAGAATGTTGTGAATATTCACCTATAGATGAATGTTCTTCATTTTTATTTTTTCTAATTCCATGCCCAGTTGCCAATTTTGAAGAAATAAAGGGAGTTGAGAGATGTGCCAAGGGCATTCTTCATTTACCTTTTGAGCTTCCGATTTTGAAGAGAAGGAAAATATTAAGTTATCCTCCTTAGTTAGCATTACCTCCATTAAACCTCTCCTCTTCCAGTTTCTCTGAGTCCTTGCTTATATCACAGGAAAAATATGCCTTTTGTCTATTAAAAAACTAACAAGATTAGCTTCCCATATCCTAGCTCCTTCCTGTAGATGTAAGGGTTATGTAAATATAGTACCTTGGAAAGCAAGTGTATTTACATACAACATAGTTTTCTTCCAGTTACAATATTGTAATGAAAATATTTATTATTAATAAAACAAAAGAGTTTGGTTTTATTTGCATGAGCATAATATAACTAGTCATAAGGTACCAAGGTTCTTTTGTAAGTAATCTACATATATATGGAGATGTATGGGGAAAATGTATATTATTAGAATCTAAATTAAATGATTCACAGTAAAATAATCAAGTTTATGGCTTGATTATGGTTTAGACTATAGTGTTGCGATTTACCTCTGTGTAAGTAAAGGAGTTTACTTTAAGGGAATAATGAGTTTCAAATCATGATAGTAGCTGACTATCGGTAATGGCACTATTAAATGAATCTGAAGTCACGTATGCTTTTAAAGAATAAAGTAGGCTGTTACTTTAATCTTAAAACATACTCCTTAGCATTCGTTTATTACAAACCACAATCTTGATGAGTGGTGAACTCATGTGTGTTTCGTTATAATTCTTAATATGATCGGAATGGATTTTTACAGGGTATCAATCCAGTGTCTGCATATTGGAATTATTAATTGAAGCATGCATCAGGGAACATTCACTCAAATAAAAAGTTTATAGTGATATCATCACTTCTAAATGTTTTATGAAGATTGGTGATTAAACTAGCATCGGTAGTTTGATGGACTAGCTACTCATCAATTCTTAACACCAAGATTAGATCTTGTGTGTTATTCACCATGTAGAGTGAAACGGGAGATCTAAAGCACAAAACGGTAATTTTACACTTTATTGTGCAGATGGCTATAATATGGTTCATAATAGAGTTTGCGAATGGGAATCAAATTAATAATTTGAAACACATTTTCTCATAATTCTAAGTAATTTAAAAGTTCAACCAATTGTCTTTAGTGGAATGACATTTGGTTAATAAGTCGAAATTAATTCTAATGAGATTAAATTAATTTTGGCCTTATTGGAGCTTGAATTATTTAAGTCCAATTTGATTCCCCATTTGGCTTCTAGGAAGGTTATCAAGGAAAGTAAGAAAAATAAACGGAGGTTATCGGAAAAAAATGAAACAGTTTGGAGAGAAAAGGACGAATTGGATTCAGACCATTAAAACCAAAACAATTTAATTAAGAGTTACTTAAATTAGGTCTTAAGCTTATAATTAAATGTTGGGCTTACACTAATTAATTGTTAATTATAAGCCTAAAGGAACATTTAATATTAGGTTGGTTTCTAGTTTGAGTAATTAGATTAATAAAATTGATACAAAATAAAAAAAATAAAAATAAAAAGGAGTAAAACCGAATTCAGTCATGCTTCTTCCATGATTAAATGGTTTAATAGCTTGTTGTTAAATCATGAAAGTGGAGTGGGCGTTAAGGTAATCCTTCTCATCATTAACATGAAAACGTTTGATGATTAAAAAATTCCAAGTGTTAGACTTGGAGGGACGCCTGTCATTTAGCAAAAGAAACGTCCATGTGTTGGAATTTGATGGAGATAATTAATTTAGCTTTGATCAGATGCATGGTGCGTGAATTTTGGCTCTCCACTCACTCAAAAACCTTACAAGTGTTGTATGGAATTGCATCAAGTTTTTTAGCTTTTGTTTTTTGCTAAATGAATATGGGCATTTGGTTTTTGACTCTCTCGACTCTCTTCCAAAAAACAGTTCTTTAAATTTAGCAAAAGAAACTCTCTCCATTTTGTTCTCTAAGCTATCCGAATATAGCAAAAAAAGCATTGCTATTTTATTTTATTTTTCTTCTCCTTTCCCATAAAAGAATTTTGATAACCAAGTTATCCAAGGAGAACAAGTGGTAGATCAGATTGGTTGAGGACACAGCAACAAGAAGTCAAAGCTGTAGCGAGGAGTCATTAATATTCCGATCTTGTTCCTATTTTATTTATTTTATTTATATCGTATCATGTATGGATTAAAAGCATGTTGATTTGGTATTTATGCTTCCACTATATTGTGATTTCGAAAAAAGTTTTTGGAATCTACCGTTTAGCCAAACCAAGCATGTTTTGTTTTCGATCAAACAATAAAATGTCTAGAATAGGAACTAATATTAGCTTTCCTTCTTTCTCCAAAGGTGGACTGAAGACCAAGGAAGAATTAGAGTTATCTCCCACGACTTGTTTCCATGTCTTCCTAGGTCCTCTAGCAATGTCATTGATGGTATGGATAGAAAGTTTGGGAGGAATGGCAGAGGTAGAGGGAGGGATAGTTGTAGAGAGGGATAGGGAAGAAGGATGGGTTATAAAAGATTAGGAAGGGGAGGAGGGTTTAAGAAGGGGATTCAGGGAAGTGGTTATTTTAAAGGTAGTAGATAATGGTGAAAAATCAGTCTCCATTTTAAGCTTTGGAAACCAATTTAATATGTTGATGTTTTGTTTTATAGGTCATCAAAGAAAGAAGAAAGCTGGAAAGGAAATAGAGGGCTATGGTATTCAGACAGAGGATGGAAGAGTTCAGATCTAGTGTTAGGGTTGGGTGTCTGGAAAAGAAGTTAGAGAGAAGCTAAAGTTTCTCTCTCAACTTGGTTGTAAAATTAACTATCTATGCCAATGTCATAACTTGGGATCAACTAGCTCGTACCTTTTTAAACAAATATTTTCCCCTTACTAAGACCACGAAGATTATCAAGGAGATTACTAACTTCAAATAAAGTGACAAGGCAACGATCTATGAAGCGTGAGAAAGATACAAGGATTTACAATGGAAATGCCTACACTATAAACAACCCAAGGAATTCTTGTTGTAAATATTCTACAATGGAGTAACCCCACATACGAGAGGCATGATTGATGCAGCTTCAGGAGGATTACTGATGAGAAAAACAGTACATGAAGCAGAAAAGTTGATAGAGGAGATGGCAAGTAATAACTTCCTATAGACGAACAAGTAGAGTAAACAGCCCACTTCTTTCTAAGAAAAAAAGGAATTGTAATTGTTGATCAAATGACGGACATGTAGGCGAAAATTGATAACTTAACTCGACAGCTCAATAACCTAAAGGCATCATTCTTAACTTTAGTTAAAGTTGTGCAACTAAAGTGTGAATTCTATGGATAGATGGATCATGATACGGTGGACTATTTCTTGATAAAGGAAAATGATCTAAAGCAAGTTAATTATATAGAAGCTAAATATGGACTTGGAGGGGAAACAATCCTTATCCCAACACATACAACCCAGGGTAGAAGAATCACCCTAACTTCTCGTGGACGAACAATACTAAAGGATAGTTCAAACCTCAAAGATATCCAGGCTTTCAACAAAATAAACCAAGATCAATGGAATCCAAGCTGGACAAAATTTTAGACAAGCTTGGAATCCTAAACGATGCAAAAAAGAGTCTTGAAGGCATATTTGAACAAGTAACAAATAACTATGCCTCTTCAATCCACAATCTAGAGTTCCAAGTAAATCAATTGTCAAACGCTTTCTTTATGCAAAATAGGGGAACTCTTCCTAGTACTTTGGGAACAAAACCAAGGCAGAAACTAAAGGCTATTACACTTCAAAGTGGGAAGGAACTTGAACTACCTATAAAGACAATAGAGGAGCTCGTTCCCCCTATTGGAAAAGATCAAGAAAAGGAGAAAGAAGTGAATATGAGTGAATACCAACCTTATGTCGCTCCTCTACCATATCTACCCAAGATTCCTTTTCCTTAACGGTTACAAAAGAAGAATCTGGATGCACAATTTGCAAAATTCATTGAGAAATTAAAGACATTATAGATAAATCTCTCATTTGTAGAGGCTTTGGAACACATGCCTAAATAAACAAAATTTTTAAAGGACATATTATCAAAGAAGCTTACTTACGAAGATAATCAGACAGTAGCTCTAACTGGCACCTGCAGTTCCATACTCACTAGTCAGATGCCATCTAAATTAAAGGATTCAGGGAGTTTTACAATACCCTATGTAGTCGTTGAATTTGAATTTACAAAGTGCTTGTGCGACTTAGGTGCAAGTATTAATCTTATGCCTATATCTGGGGCTGGGTGAGGTCAAGCCGACATCGATGTTAATTCAGTTGTCTGATCAATCTATTAAAAGATCATTTGGAATATAGGAAGACATTCTAATACAAGTGGACAAGTTTATTATTCCTATAGATTTTGTGGTTCTAGATTTTGAAGAAGAAAAGAACTGTCCACTAATCCTTAGTTGACCTTTCATAAATACCGGGAAAGCTGCAATTGATGTTCATGAAGGGAAATTAGCACTTTGAATAGGCAAAGATCATATCAAATTCAATATGAATAAGGCTTTAAAGAACCAAACAATAAGTAGCGTGATCATAAAGGTTGAAATATGGATCAAAAGTTGTAAGAACAAGTTGAGAGCTACATCATTGAAGTACAGTCAGTGGTAATAGAGACAAATAATGGACATGAGAAACTTGAATCTAAAAGAGATGGTGAGATGGAGGAGTCAGATATTCAAACGCACCAAGATAAGTTAGTTCGAACTGAAACACTCATACCACCATCCACAAAAAACCACCCACATTAGAGCTTAAATCTTTTCCTACACATCTCAGATACACATTTATAGGGGAAGGTCAAACTTTACCGATAATCATCTCAAATCAATTGGATGAGAAACAAGAAATTAAGGTGGTAGTAATTGTGAGAAAGCAAATGAAAGCCATCAGATGGTAGATGTCTGATATTCGAGGTATAAGCCTAAAAGTTTGCATTTACCAAATAAACCTCGAGGAAGGATGTAAAACGGTAAGGGAGCATCAACGAAGCTTGAACCGTAACATAAAGGAGGTGGTAAAGAAAGAAATAATCAAACTTTTAGATGCAGGGATAATTTATCCCACCTCTGATATTGAATGGGTCAGTCCAGTGCAATGTACGTGTGGAGAGTGTGTATAGACTATCTCAAACTCAACTCAATGACTAAGAAAGATCATTTTTCTCTCTTGTTCATAAACCAAATGATAGAAAGGGTGGTTGTTCATTCATTTTATTGCTTCTTAGATGGACATTCAGGATATAATAAGATCTTCATATACCCTGATTATTAAGAAAAGACCATATTCACCTACCCTTATGGTACTTTCGCTTACATACGGATGCCTTTCAAACTATGCAATGCCTAGCTACATTTCAAAGATGTATGATGTTTATCTTTGCCGACATTATCAAAGATATAATGTGTATGTTCATGGATGATTTTTTAGTTGTTGGAGACTCTTTTGAAATGCGTTTAACCAATTTGGACAGTGTTCTTCAAAGATGTGAAGAATCACACTTGGTGTTGAATTGGGAGAAATGACATTTCATGGTGCAAGAGGGGATAGTGCTAGGACATAAAATCTCACACTAAGGATTTAAAGTCGATAGAGAAAAAACAGAAGTTATAGAGAAACTTCCACCGCTAAGAAATGTAAAAGGTGTGCGAGGATTTTTAGGTCACGTAGGATTTTACTGTCGATTTATCAAAGACTTCTCACAAATTTTAAGACCTTTGACAAACTTGTTAGCCAAGGATGTGCCTTTTCTGTATAATGATCCTGCCTTCAACAAACTAAAGGAGGCATTAATATATGCACCAATTTTATCACCACTAGACCGGACACTTCCATTTGAGGTTATGTGCGATGTAAGCAACCAAGCTATACGTTATGTATTGGGCCAAAGGAAAGATAAAAGGTTGCATTCAATCTACTATGCCACCCTTGCCGGACCTCAGCCTAAGTACACCACCACAGAGAAGAAATTAATCACAGCAGTGTATGCATGTGATAAATTTCGACAATACCTTTTGAGATCAAAGGTTATCGTATTCATTGATCATGCAGTATTAAAATACCTCTTTAACAAAAAAGATGCAAAGCCAAGGCTCATTCGATAGGTGTTACTTTTACAAGAATTTGATATAGAAGTGAGAGATAAAAAGGGAGCAAAAAATGTGGTTACAGACCACTTATCCAGACTGGAATGAGGGGAATGCAAGCCAAGCAAAGATATTAATGAAAATTTCCCCAATGAAACCCTGATGCTACTTAAGAGTTTTGCCACACCATGGTTCGTCGATATCGCGAATTATGTTGCTAGTGGTAAACTTCCATCTAATCTATCTTACTAATAAAGAAAAATATTCCTACATGATTGTAACCGATATCTATAGGATAAGCTAATGTTATATGGAGCATGCACTAATGGGTTAATGTGACAATGTGTTCTGGAGGAGGAAATGTTGGACATCTTGAATCCATGTTATAAAGGTCAATATGTTGGACATTATAGAGCTAAAAATAGTGTTGGGCTGAAGCAATGGCATCTCCAACTAATAATGGAAAGAAGGTGCAAAAGTTCATTAAACAGTTATTCAATTGGTTTAGAGTGCCACGTACGATAATAAGTGAAGGAGGTGCATATTTCTGCAATAGATCTTTTGATTACCTCATAAAAAGATATGGAGTGAACCACCGTGTTGCTGCACCTTACCATCCGCAGACTAGTGGCCAAGTGGAAGTTGTCAACTAGGAACTGAACGAAATTTAGAAAAGACGGTGAACATCTCTAGGAAGGATTGTGCAATAAAGCTAAACAATGCCTTATGTGCTTATAGGATTGCTTTCAAAACACCTATCGGAACAACCCCTTATAGGCTTATATATGGAAATGTTTGTCATTTTCTAGTTAAACTAGAACATCGGGCATACTGGGTAATAAAGCATTAAATTTTAATTGGAATTAAATTTTGATTAGAAGTAAGCAGGCAAAAAGTGAATTTTGCAACTAGAAAAGGTATGAAAACGCCAAACTCTACAAGGAAAAGGTAAAGAAATGGCACGATTCTCATCTTTAAAAAAAGGAATTTAAAGTAGCAGATGTAGTTCTTCTATATAATTCAAGGTTAGGCTTTTTCTAGGGAAGTTAAAATCTCAATGGAATAGACCTTTTACGGTCATTCAAGTTTTCAATCATGGAGCCCTCCAACTGGAAACTACTAACAAGAAAACTTTTAAGGTCAATGGGCATCGTTACAAGCTATGTTTTGAAGGAGCGATTCCCAAAGACAAGTAAGTGATTTCCTTTTGTTTGAACAATTAAGATGCCTCCATTGATGCAAGGTCAAGCTCAGGATCATAAATTAGCACGTTTAGTAGTTCGATAGAAATTGTTAGGTTTAGTTAGAGTTGTTTTTAACTTTTAATAAAACTTTAATCATTTGAATTGATCTGAGACCATTAATTCTCTCACTCTCTTTAAGTAATTCCATGATAAGACAAAAAGCTCAAGGCGTCCAATTACCACCTCTGACACCATCCCCACCTTCATCAACGTGAGGCTTTGTTTCCAACCCTTTTCCTTTTAAATTTAGTATTCATTTTATTTTTGTTTTTACTTTAACTTATGTTTCTTCTTGCTATGCGTGTTTGTTTGCCTCCTTCTCACATTGAGGACAATATGTTGCTCAAGTGTGGGGAGGGTTATGTGTTTTGCTTTGAATGTGAATTTTGCATATTGTATGATAGTTTGTTAGGTTGCATTTTGTGAAATGTGTGAATGTTTCCATGGCTTAAATGGATTGAAACTGATTTAATTTTGAACTTTCTATTAGGTTGTAAAGTGACATTAACTCGCAAAATTAGTAAATTGGGTTCTTTGGCTAAATATGCAAGTTAATTAGGAGTTAGTGTGAGTTTTTCACCCTCTAAATTGTCACATTAATTCATAATTTTAGGTCTTTTAACTAAAGTAGCTCTGCTAGTATTTCTCATAAAAGCGAGTAGCTAAAGCAACATGGTAGGCAATAAAAATATATATTTATTAATTTTAAATAAATACCTATTCTATTGGCCTTTGGGTTATGAATATAGCTAGTAACCAGTTGAGAACATGTTGTAGCTGAGTAACTGGATCACAAATGTGTGTCTCTATATAAAAAAGCTATAATGACGTTTCAACCAAGCAGCTTAATAAAAATATGACTTAGTCGAGTAACCAAATCGACACTCATCACCAATATATACCTCCGAGTAAAAGACTAGGTCCATGTCGGTAAAAAAATTAAATAAAAAAGTAAAAAAATGTTTTGTAATAAAACCTACTAAACTTGTAAATAGCTTGACTTTTCATGAAAACGTATTTAGGAGTAGTTACAGAGTTTGAATGACTAAAGAATTATTAATGTGTGTGTACAATTGAAAAGGGTGAGTAATTTGACATTTGGGTTTTGATTAATATATATGTTCAGTCTAGAGACCTAGATGCGGATTTTTCATGTTAATGATTTGAAATAACTTGAAGGATTGTTTTTAAAATTAAATTTATTTTATGAAACTGAAGTCCAGAGACCTAGATGCGGATTTTTCATGTTAATGATTTAAAATAACTTGAAGGATTGTTTTTAAAATTAAATTTATTTTATGAAGCTAAAGCCATTATCTTATTATTGCATTTTGGGCTTTATGATTTTGTGTGTTTGTTGTTTTATTTGCTTGAGGACAAGCAAACATTTAATTGTGGGGATGCCAATAAGTGGAAATTGCATCATGTTTGAGGGCTTAGTTTTAGATGTATTTAATTGTTAATTCAATCATTTAGTATGTGTTTAGGTTAGAATTGTGTTAGTTTGTTAGTTATTTATGTTTTAAGTGTTTTATATGTTAATACAAGTCTTTGAGCTTAAATATTATATTGTGAGGTACATTGATGTGTTTGTTAGTGTTTCAGGGTCAACATCGAAGAACAGAGAAGTTTCAGAGACATTCAAGTCGAAACAACAGCCTATGATCGTGGCACAATAGGCCACAATCGTAATGAAAGCCCAGTACATTGCCCACGATCGTGGCCTGTATGCCACAATCATGACAGAAGGCTCAGATGTGGCCCATAATTGTGACCTATGCCTGCGAATGGCAGATGCACAGACACTCAAAAACGTCAAGTTTTGAGGGATTTTTCAGATATTTAAAGAACAAGACAAAGAGAGAAAGCAGAGCTTTTGCATTAGCCACCTTTGAGAAATCCTAGAGAGAATTCATCGATAGATAGAGAAAGAGAAGAAGGGAAAGAGAAGTGGAGAAGAAGTTGACTCGACATACTTCCCAGATCAGGAGTTTCCTGACATCGCTACGTCCCATCATCCATTCAGATTGTATTTCCTATTATTGTCAGTTTTATTATTGTATAAAATTGGAATGACAGTTTGATGATAAGATTTTTTAATGTTGAGGATGTTCTAAACTCACCTTTGGAGTTTTATCTTTGAATTAATGAAATCTGAGTGTTTATGTTTTACTAGATTTATTGTGATTTAATTCTATGATTACATAATTCGATAATAAAATGAGAGGTTGAATCGAATGAAAAAAAATAAATTGGGCTAACAAGATTTAGGTGATTTAATAGAACAAGAATTAAATCAAATCAGTAAACTGTGCTAAGAGAGATCTTGCATAGGTTTCTGATAGCTTATTAGATAATTTCAAAACTAATTAGGGTTTTAGATAGGTTGTTAATTAAGAGATTGCAACTTCCATAATTTGATTAGGGTTTATGATTTAAGGTTAATGATTATAACTCGAGAGAGAGTAATAAACCCTGGGAACGTCTAGAACCAATAATCTGGTAATTCATAATTAGTTAGGTTAGAGTTAAGGATGGGTAAAATTCCATTTCTCTTATTTGGTAATTGCCTTATGTTGATTTTTGGGTGTTTTCTTGCAACTGCCAAATAATTAATATTGTCATGCTCGATTCTTAATTTGATTGATTAAATTGAATTCTCATTTTAGTTTCGTTATATTTTGAATTTCGATGATTTGTTCTAGCCCTAGATTTTAGGATTAGATTATCCCTTCTCGTGGGATCGACACCTTAGGTACCACACTAACGAATCGTGCTCTTGAGGGTATTATTAAAACTTATACAGATCAACACCTGATTATGATGCACTCCTAAAAAGATATGGACTCCACCAATGAGTTACTACCCCTTATCACCTGCAAACGAGTGGACAAATGGAAGTCGTTAACCGAGAATTAAAACGAATCTTAGAAAAGACAGTTAATAGCTTTAGGAAGGATTGGGCATCAAAGCTAGATGATGCTTTATAGGCTTATAGAAATACATTCAAGACACTTATCAGAACAACTCCCTTTCAACATATGTATGGCCAAGCTTGTCATTTCCTGTGGAACTAAAGAGTCGAGCATATTGGGCGATGGGAGCTTTAAATTTTAATTGGAAGCAATCAGGTGAAAAATGACTTCTGCAATTAAATTAACTCGAAGAGTTTCATTCCAATGCATATAAAAATGCTAAACTGTACAAAGAGAACGTAAAGAGATGGCATGACTCTCATCTCAAGCAGAAGGAGTTTAAAGTACGAGATATAGTTTTGCTTTACATTTCAAGGTTAAGGCTATTTCTAAGAAGGATAAAATCACGGTGTAGTAGACCTTTTACGGTTACACAAGTTTTCAACCATGGAGCCCTTGAATTGGAAAATGCAAACATAGAAACCTTCAAGGTCAATATCCACCATTGCAAACTGTATCTTAGTGAGATAATTCCAAAAGAAAACAAAGTAATTTCTTTCCTTTTGAAAAATTATGTAAGCTTCCGAGGATACAAGGTCAAGCTAATGACCATAACTTAGCATATTTAGGATATATTTAAATTGTTATGCAATTAGAGTTGTTTTATATCCACAAATAACTATCAATGATTAAGAATGGGTCACACTACTAATTCTCTTGTTCTCTTTGAATTAACTATAACATAAGGCGATAATTTTTGGCTTCAAACATAAGTGATCTCTGCCTTCGTCACCATCCTTGCCTCAGTCACCCTAATGAGTTCATGTTCTAACCTTTCTCTTTTCATTTTTGTTAGTATTTTCTTCTTATGTGCTTCATGTTATTTTAGTCCCCCCTAGTATGTTTGTGTACCCTTCTCACATTGAGGACAATGTATTGTTTAAGTGTGGGGAGGGTTGGGTATTTTTACCTTGAGTGTGAATTTTGCATATTGTATCATAGTTTATTTAGGGTGCATGATATGAATTGCATCAATGTATCAATGGCTATGACTTAACAGGATTAATTTAATCGTGAGCATAGTCTTATATGTTGCTAAGACCTATTAGCTCGTGAAATTAGTGACTTAAATTACTTAGGGATAAATATGTTGGTTAATTAGGATAAGATGTTAGTCTATTCACCCTAGGAAGTTTCCATATTCATTTATAATTTTAGGCCATCAAATAAGTGACATTTGTAGTATATTTTATAAGAAAGATTAGCAAAAGCAATAAGGTAGGCAAAAAAATGTGTTAAAAAATGTGTATAAATTTCAATGAATTAACTATTTCGCTAGTCTTTTGGTTATGAATAGAGATAGTAGTCAGTTGAGAATATGATGTAGCTAAGTATCCGAATCAACATGCATCATAAATGTGTGCCTTTGCGTCAAAAGGCTATAATGACATTTCAACCAAACCGCTTAACAACAATATGACCTAGTTGAGTAATTGAATTGACATTCATCATAAATTTTTTCCTCAGCGTAAAAATCTTAGGTTCATCTCCTTAAAAATCAACAAAAAGAATGTTTTCAATTAAGAACCTACCAAACTGGTTAGTAGCTTGATTTTTAACAAAAACACTTAGGAATAGCTACACTTTCGATTTGACCAAATTATTATCAATGTGTTTATGCAAATGATAGGGTGAATAGACTTAACATTATAATTTTGATTATAATGTTTAGTCCAAGATACTTAGACATAGATTTCACAAGTTAATAAGTTGAAACAACTTGAGGGATTGTGTCCAAAGTTAAATTCCTTTCGTTAAGTCTAATACCATTGCCTCATTATTGCATTTATGTGTTTTGTGTTTTCTTTTTTGATGTTTTTTGTTTGTATTTGTTTGCTTAAGGACAAGAAAACCTTTAAGTGTTGAGATGTTGATAGGTGTAGATTGCATCGTATTTTTATAGGTAGTTTAGTGTGTGTTTAGTTGTTAATTTGATTGTTCATTACATGTTTTGGTTAGAATTGTGTTAGTTAGTAAGTATTTGTGTTAAGTATTTTGTGGGTTGGAACATGATGTTGAACTTGAATTTTATATTTATGAGGTGCCTTGATGTGTTTGTTAGTGTTTTAGGACAATTGGAGGAGATTCGGAGAAGAACTGAGAAACAACTCAGGGCCTGGTGGAGGGAGTTACGATCCTGGCATTATGTGTCATGATCATAGCAGAAGCAAAAAAACTCTTGGCCATGATCATGCCACTAAGGGCAATGATCATGACTTACGTAACAGATACACAGACAACAGTCCTGACTTGAGTTTTTGAGGGATCGTTTAGACCTTTCGGACTTGAAAAGACCTTAAAGTTACCCTAATTGGAAATACTATATAAGACTTAATGATGTAACCCTAGGGGAGATTCAACATTCTACCACTTTTAGGAAGTTCAAGAGAGAGAAAATAAGAGGGAGAGAGAAGAAAAAGAGGAAGAAAAAGCAGGTCTCGACACTGCTGCTTCCTGGATTAAGTGGTCTTCTGATGCTGTTACCCTCTTGGATTGTTCAATCCAAGTTATATTCCCTTTCCATTTCATTTTTGTTCATTTAAAGTATAAGATTGAAATGGATTGTATGATGATGGGTTTTGGATTATTGAAGATGTTCTAACTCTTCCTTTAGGATTTTACTTTCATTTAATGTTAATATAGTCAATTTTGTGTTTTATTGATTGGTTGTTATGATTAACTACGATTTTTACATATTTATGCAACAAAATGAGAGGGTGATCTAGATAAAAATGATTGGATTGGATTAACGAGAGTTAGGCATTCCAATAGACCACGTAGTTAATCATATCAGTTTTCGTTCAGAGAGAGATCCCGTGTGAGACCTGGTAGTTTAGTAGAGAGCTTCTGATCTAATTTTAACTATAGGTCTTTTATTAATTTAGAGATTGCAAATTCTATAATTTAATTAGGGTTAATGATTTAGGGTGCGGGATTATAACTCGAGAGAGAGAAACTTCCCCTACGATAGTCTAAAACTGACACCCCAATAACGCATAATTGGCTAGGTTAGCATTAATAATAGGTAGAATCCCCTCTCTCATAACTTGATAATTTCTCTTGATTAATTTCCATAGTAACCTTTTATGTTGCTCAATTTTAATTCTTATTTTGTGTTAATTGCTTAAGTTGAATTCATATAATCAAATTCCTATGTTTATATGCTTGTTTCATTTTTCAAGTTCATTTTTATTAATTTCTGAGCATTAGATTACCTTAGATTATATTAGTTTACCCCCCTCATGGGATCGACCCTTCAAATACTACAACTTACGACCTGTGCAATTGTGGTAATTGAGGGATATAAATTGTAAGACTTAAAACCTCGATCATTTTGTAATGAGAATAATTGATGTTTAGGATATGGGGGGGGATTGGATTCGAATAACAAAATAAAGTAAAATTGAACTAATGAAAGCAAATTAAATTAAAAGGCAAAAAAATGAGAAACTTGATGAATGATTTTAGAATTTAGTTCTCTATTCAATCTCAGCCTATACATAATTAAACACATTTCATTGTCTTGTTGTTTTCATAACTCTCTTAAAACTATTAATCATAAATTAACAACAAGCGTTGTTAAACCCAGTTTTCCCTTAGGTCTTGTTTAATTAAAATAAGCACTTTAACTAGACCCAACTATCAAACAACATCGAACAAGCTCTCTAAGTTTAATAGGACAACCATATTACTGGTTAGGAAAATAGATTAATCAAGGTAAAAAAAACCTCATAAGCTTGGGTTATTTAACCAAGGTTATGTTATCTCTAATGATTCGACAACATTAGTTGCCACAAATGAATCCTAAACACAACTATTACATATTGTACTCAAGATTCTAGCAATGTGTTGTCATAAAAACAATCTAAGGAACACATTCAAATCATCATTAAAAAAATACCCAAATTAATAGACGTAGAATAACATAAACAATCCCTAAAGAGAGAGATATTTAACAATGCACAACTGAGATATGCTCAAATGTGATCCTCGGCTTTGATTTCCCTCTAAATCGAAAGGAGGATTAGCCCTCCATATATGCCCAAGAAGTAGAAGTTCTGTCGCCACTCTTATTCTAAAAACAATCTATACATGCTTGACCACTCAAATGTGAGATTTGGGGAGATGCATGGTTGGATGCAAGGTTGTGCATCACCGAAAAATGCTCCAATGTTGGTTGTGCATAGCTGTGTAAGTTAATGCATGGTCATGCATCTTGCAAATCATGTGAATTCTTAATTTTTCTTGTATTTTCTCATCCCATCTTCACTCTAAATCCATCTTCTTCTTATTACACAAAGACAAATGAGTTTGAACATGAAAAAATAGCTCAAGGAATGTGATAAAAATAGCTCAAGGAATGTGCTTTTAAATTATTTTAGCTCACGAACTTCCAAATTGTACCTAAAACCAAAAATGAACCAAAATGAGTTTCTTAAGCATTTCATATCATTAATCACTAAGTTTTGTGGAGTAAAGGTATAAATAATTAAGCACATATCATCAAAATGTGAAATGACCTTGATGACCTTTGATCTTCATTTTATTGGTTGTAAACTTTAACTTTTCTTTTAGAGTTTATGATTTCATTTTGTTCTAATATTGCTTTTCATCAAAATAATAAATACGCTAGTAGTAATTATATTTTGTTATCATGAAAACATAAATTGAAACCTCATTTGATTCAACATATTAGAAGATGATTATAAGCTCTCAATTAAGCATCAAAGAAAGATGAGTCCCAAAATGAAAGAAGAAGTTAAGAAAGAGGAGTTTAAACAACTTAATGCTAGGATAATCTATACTATCTCTAATAATGAATGGGTTAGATCTAAGTTGTTTCTAAACAATGAGGTATGAATGTAATAAAGAATGGGAATAACAAATTAATACTAATTAGAGCAATCGTGATTAGGAGAACGTCTACTGACTATATAAAGTTGAACAAGGAAACCGAAAAAGATCATTTTCCCTTTCCTTCATTTACAAAATTCTTGAGAGGTTAGAAAAGCATTCCTATTTTCATCACATAGATGGTTATTTTGGTTTTTCAAATTCCTATTCATCTTATTAAACAAGAAAAGGCCACATTTACGTGTCCTTACAGTACCTTTTCCTATAAGAGAATGCCCTTTAGTCTTTGTAATTCCCTTACTACTTTTTTCTTGAAAAGGTTCCCCTTATAATTTTTAAAATTTTATGATTAAAATTTTCTTTGGCTTTATTAAAAACATTTTGGAAGTGTTCATGGACGATTTATTTGCATATGTCACTACTCTTAATAAATATCTAAATAATTTCTTTAAAGTGTTCCATTGATAAGAGTAAGTTAATCTTGTTTTAAATTAGGAGAAATGCAATTTAATGGTATGGTAAGGTTTTATTCTAAGACACTTGGTATCCATGAAAGGAATTGAGGTTGATAAGGCAAAACGTAATGTGATTGAGAAATAGCTACTTATAACACTATCAAGGTTAAGAGGATTTTCTTAGGTTATCAAGTTTCTATCACCATTTTATAAAATATTTTTCTAAAATTGCTAAACCTTTAGCTTATCTGCTTCTTAAAAATATTAATTCAAATTTTGACCAAAGATGTATCAATTCCTTTTTTAGGAGTATCAGTGCCTTTTTTATGTTAAATGAGGCATTTATATCTACTATATTTATACAATCCCCTAATTGGAATCTCAATTTTAAGGTTACATGTAAAGTAAGTGATTATGTAATAGAAGTATTTTGTGGTAAGATAGTGCATAACATTTAATATACAAATCTAACATTGGATGAGGCTTAAGTAAACTTTGCTACCGATGAGAAAAGGCATTATTAATGGTGCTGTCATTAATAAATTAAGCTTAGACTTAGTCAATCAAATATTATTACCTACATCAATCATTTTGCCATTAAGTATCTTTTAAGAAAGAAGGAAGCTAAGCAAAGATTGAATAAATGTATCCTCTTTCTAAAATTTTGACTTAGATATTTAGGATAAGACCAAAACTGAACATTCAATGACTAATCATCTTTATAGATTAAGGTAAGATCTAGATGAGAATAGAGAAAATGTGCTACCTATAGTTGATTCCTTCCTACAGGATTAGTTGTTCATCATCTCAAAGTTGGAAGCTTTATAGTATGCTAACTTTATGAATTTCCTTGTAAGCATAATTCTACCACCTAATTTATGCTACCAATAAAGGAAGTTTTTCTTAAATGTGAAAAAATTTTATTTATACAAAAACTTGCTCTTTCAGTGATGTGGTGATGGAATTTTCAGAAGATGTGCTCCTAAAGATAAAGTGGAGAGAATAACATTTCATTTCCATACTTCATATTATGGTGGTCATACTATTACTTCAAAAATATTTGCCAAGATTCTCTAAGTGGGCTTCTATTGGTGTTGAATGTAAAACTTATCTACATGTTTTACTCTCAAAAACTGTCAATGAACAGGTCATGACTTGTAGTAAAAAGAGTGGATATCGATCCCACAGTGATTGATGCCTAGACACCGCTTAATTTAGACACAACTTTGTTTAAGAAACTAAATTGTAAAATGCAAATAATCTAGAAAATTAAATTAAAATTAAAATACTAATGTAAACAATGGACAATATCGAAATTGTAGAAATATAAATTCAAGAATCTAAATACTAGAGATTACTTTTCTCCTTATTTTGTCTCCCTTCTATTTTATCGATTGAATTATGTCTCACCCTAGATTTTTGAATGTACTAATTACCCTCTCTTATGGTGTAACTATTTATCCCTAATCAAATTAATGGGAATCATTTGAACGACCTCTCAACCTACCTAATAACTCTACCGATTCAATTAGTTATTAAACTATCCTATGAGTGATCAATTGACTAGTGGAGATCTCTCTTCTAACTATTAAATTAACATGATGATTGTTAGTCTATAGGTCGCCAACTCTCGTTGTAGAATCCTACATAAATTTCATCTCACTCACTCTCTCGATTTGTTGCAAGATGACAATTAAAAACAATAATCAACAAAGGCAATTGCATTCAATTCAATAAAATAGGAGTTCAACATAATAGTTACAAAAGTAATCCTTAAAATAAAATTAGCTTAATATTGTCTCCATAACATCATCAACATTCAAATAATCCATTTTTATGAAGAATAGAAGAGATTAAAATGACAGAGAATTGAATAGAAAGACTCCTTCTCTTCTTTTCCAAAATCTGAAATTTTGGTGTTAAAGTGCTATTTTCCCAATCTTAATGATTATCCTTGCCTACAATCCCTCCTCAATGCTCCAAACATGTGTTCTTCACTTAAGGATGGTGTTGTTACAGGTGGGTGTCGTCTTCCTTGAAGATGGAGGCTTAATGATTTTTTTATAGTCCAAAAACCCTAAGTTTAATGAAGCCCCGCAGATTGCCTCAGATAACAATTCCCACATCTGTAGGGATTTGCATGATTCCCATAAGCTTGGGAATTACACACAGATGCACTCCTCATTTCTTCTATGATTCCTACATCTATGGGAATTTGTATGATTCCAAAGAACGTGGGAATTTGGCATAGATGCACTCTCCTTATCTTCTCTTCTTTGATCATTTGTTCAACCTCCAAGTTGCTCCCTCTTCTTTCATACACAAAAATAGTCAATTCTTACCCACAATTAGCATTAAACACACAAGAACAACAATGGAAATCAAACTTATTGAAAACATACAAAATGAATCCTAAACTAGAACAATAAACAATAATTATGCAAGAAAACAGATGCCAATTACCTATAAAAACATATCCTAATGCACACATATCAGCAACCCCACACTTGAATCTTTTCTTGTCCTCAAGCAAAATAAATATAACCAATCAATTCTACCACTTCATTTTTATAAAGATCAAAGCATACAATCCCGCGTAATCAAACCATCTTAAATATTAAGTTAATGCACATATCATGACTACTTTTTTCCATTGGTGTACACAAGCAAACTCATAGTTGCCATAATCACTCAAAGATAAGTAAAGATGCATAAATGAATCTTCCTCATGGTTTTCACTTATTTCGCTCAATTATTTAAGAGTTAGCACTTCATTCAAACTTTTTATAGGAAACTACACTACCATAAGGTTTCTAATATACCAATCCTCCTCTACAATGATTGCATGCATAAATAGATCAAAAGGACTTGTTTAGGGTTATAATGTGGTAAGGGTTAAGGTGGGGAAATGGAAAAGGTTTAAACAAAAGCATAAGTAAAGTACAAATTAGATAAAAATGGGACAATTAAACATAACTACGAGACATACAAATATAACTAATATTCTGCACTTATTGATGCTATTCACTTGTTCTTCCTTTTTCTTTTCTTTTCTTGTTCTTCTTTTTTTCCGTTTTCTTTCTTTTTCTTCATACATGGAAGAACTATGGATCAAAACTAGCACTATATACTATATAGTCCATAGGCAGAAATATACTTAACTTGTCTCCATAAAAATTTCACACAATCCCAACTAATGTTTTACTTAATACTTTACTAAGCTTGTAAAAGGGTAAGATAATAGGGTTTAAAGTGTTAAAATTTCGGGTGCTTTCAAGAAACAAAAGTTTAAGGCTCAATATGGGTAGCAAAGGATTATGCAAAGGTGGATTGTTTAAGCCAAAGGTTAAAGCAAGAAAAAAGGCCTCGATCATCTCTATTAAGCATGCATTCAGTAGACTCAAAACGATTCAAAGTAAGTTCTGAAGGTAGTAACCTAAGGAAGTACACTCAACAAGGAAATGAAATGACTCTAAATGGAGTCATATGGCTCAATCCTCACTTTAGCTCAAATGAAAACCCATTATGCATCTCTATACTACTTCATTATTCAAATGTTGAATTGTGACTAAGCTTATGTAACTAACTACTTTTCATCACTCTATATCGTTCACTTGCTACTTAAGTAGCCTAATCTGATTTCAAGCATGCATTCAATCTAATTCCAACTAACGTGACAAAATCTCATGGCAATATTTATCAGAGTGACTCAAATGTTATTCCATTGCTAACACAAAGCACCATTGCTAACATAAAACACATACAATATGCCTAAACATGCATCATATTCAACACAATGTAAAAACAATGCAATTAAGAAAGTTGATGTCACCTCCCCTCACTTAAAGATCACATTGTCGGTAATGTGACAAGTTAACCCCCAAGTGAGTGAAAATGATATTAAACCAAATAAAAATGAAAACAATAAAAATATAAAAAAATTGAAACAAACGAATGATATTAAACCAAATAGAAGATACTAAAGTCAAACCAAAATTAAAGAAATTGGAACTAAACAAAGCACATAGCACACAAACAAATAATATGAAACCAAATATACATGAAATGAAATGCACTCACACACAAGAAACAACAAAATTTAAAAGTTTATGGGATAAGAAAAGCTTATTTCAATGATGGTGGTGACAGTGATGGTGTAGGAGCTTCAAAATTGTTCCTCCGATAGAAGTTGAGGAACCTTCTCTTTAAACTGCGTTGCTCCTTGCGAACCTACCGCACTTGAGTGCCAAGTTCATGGAGTTGGGATGTCATCCGCTGTTGATTTGCAGTTATTTGGTCGATAATCGGTTGATATCCGTCAACCCCTGCTAGTTCCCTCAGTTCCTCCGCTACTGCTTCCCCCTCTGGTTCTGGAGCTGCGCTGGAAGTGGAAGGTCGATCTATGACTGCACTAACACACCTCCTGCTCCTCATTGCAGTACGCGTCTGAGGATTGTGAAGTTCCATAGATTGGACCTCCAAAATCTTATAACATCTCAAATAGACTATATCAAACATGTCGTGGGGAGTAATATGCAAATTCTCCATATTTACATTATAAAATACACCCAGAGCCTTCCCAAAAGACGTATTCTTTTTATTAATAACACTTACTAGTGATTGAAAATTTCTATAAGGTGTGTTGATTTTAAACTTTCTATCCATGCACCATAAAAAGAAAAGTCCTTTAGTTGAGCGTTTATTGATTTCCATTTTATGAAACACAGTTAGGCACATGAATTTATGTAACAGCAAATGATCAACACTCCTGATTAGAAAGTTCGGTACATTACATGAATCAAAATGTTCTTCACCTGTGAGAGTGTTCCAATAAGCATCTACATCAAAATCCGCATGACTATCTAAGATTTTTGTATTCGACAAGTTAAACAATTCACGCATGATAGAATAATCTAGTTTAAAAACATTTCCACCTAACCTAAACAAAAACAAATCCATTTTAGAATTATACCTAACTGTTATGAAAAACTCTAAAGATATGGTGGCAGAAATAGGTACGTCGCACCGAACAAATCTATTCCACCCTATGTTTGCAGCTAATTGTTCAAGTCGGTGTCTCACGCCTATATTTTTTAACACTTTAAAATCCAAATACCTAAGATTACATATTGCTTTATTTCTAAAGTCACGAAAGCGCGCACCTTCTTCTTCCAAGTAAATCAAAAATAGGGCCCGATAGGTTACCGCTAAATTGGGTTTTCCTTCACTAGAAATTTGAAGGCGGAGTTCATCAACCGGTTTCCTAACTCTCATCGTCCTTGATGGAGCCATTGTTAGAAGAAAATCTGCAAAATAGAAAGAGAGAGACTGAAATTCATATTTTAGAGAGAGAAAATAAAATCCCACCTAAATCCTTGTGTTTTTGAATGATTAATGTATGAAAAGAATGAAGGAATGTAAGATTAATGGAAAAGGATGAAGAAAATACAAAGAATTTAGATGAAAAATGAACAGCTTTAGAGAGTGGGGGAGAGAAAATCATGTTCTAGAGAGAGAGGGAGTGAAATTTTGAAAAATGAATGAGAGAATAAAGGGGAAAAACTTTAAGTTTCCTCCTGGATAGGATTCCCATGCTTATGGGAATCCCCATAATTCCCACAAGCGTGCCCACGAGCATAAGATTCCTCTCTAGAAACTTTCTAGATAGGTTTCCCACGTCTATAGGAATCACCACAATTCCTTTCCCACGTTGGCGGGAATCTCCATAATCCCCACGAACGTGGGAATTGGTGATACTTACAATTTCAAACCTTCTTCCTAGCTTCTAGGCATTCTCCATGATCCCAAAACCTACAAACACATCAAGATAATATCATTAATAAGAAATTTGAAAAGACAAAAAATTAAAATCTAAAAACACAATCAACACAAACATTAATCAAATCCAATTCAAACGTGATAATAACTAAAGAATTCAAATGAACCATTAATTGAACAAAAACAAACAAAGGCTAATTGACTCCCATGGGTTGCCTCCTATGCAGCACTTTTGTTACCGTCGGTAGTTCGACTATCCTTCTCACTCATGGCAGTTTAAATGACCGGAATGATAGCGGTGCATAAACTAATCTCAGACTTTGTACAGGGACTACCTTATTCTGGGCTCCACCTTCATCATTGTTTTCCTTTCTTCGCCTTCTCCTATGCATTCTTTTCTTCCTCAATGCATTTCCAGGATCCTTAATATTTTCCCATCCTCCTTGGAATTTAGGTTCCTTGATGTTCATTGGGGTAGAGTAGGACGATAATTCTTCTTGAACACCGTAAATGTTAAATGTTCCTTCCCTACTCTTAGTATTAACATGCCCCCATCAACATCAATAATCTCACGAGCAGTAGCCAGAAACGATCGCCCAAGAACTATCGGGGTTTCCTC
Organism: Erythroxylum longipes; assembly: GCA_027563885.1. Classification (NCBI taxonomy): domain Eukaryota; kingdom Viridiplantae; phylum Streptophyta; class Magnoliopsida; order Malpighiales; family Erythroxylaceae; genus Erythroxylum; species Erythroxylum longipes. The sequence continues at coordinate 718 of JAOQMS010048471.1, read as the reverse complement.
GTCTTCACTAATATCCAATATGTAAAAATATGTGGGAATGACAATTTTATCAATGTGTAGATGCACATTCTTGATGAACCCCTTCGATAAATGCACTGTCCCGTCAGCTGTTTTCACTAATGTCTTAGCTGGCTCTGGCTCTTCTAGACCTAGCTTCTGACTGAATGAGTACGGCATCATATTGATACTTGCTCCTAAATCTGCAAATTCTCGATCTATCTTAACTCCATTATACTACACAGAATAAAAAAGTCACCTGGGTCTTCTTTCTCCTAATATGTGATTGATAACCTCTTCTTTCAATGACCCCCTTTAACATGATCTATATCCGGATTTGATTTGAGATGTTTATCATCTTGCTTAACTCCCCTTACTTAGAATTCCAAGCTACTTCACTTAAATATGGCTTCCACTGAGCAAAATGTTGATGTGGAAGTCCAAGCTAAAGTTCCTTAATCGGCTCGCTTACTAGTCCACTCGGAAGGACTTCCAACACTGTTTGTCCTTCTTACTTATTTCCATCTTTCTCCCATGTTTGCTTTCTTATTTCTCTATCCGATTAGTGGCCATGATTCTTTCCTTCTCAATCACCTCAGTGTTGCTTGGTAGACTACCTGTATTTCGCAAAGATAAAGCGTTAGCTAGTTGGCCTACCTGAACTTCCAGATTATGGATGGATGATGCATGATTCTTCAAAATCTGATCGAATTTTGCTTCC
>JAOQMS010048433.1:0-31296 GCA_027563885.1 Erythroxylum longipes | reverse complement strand
GTTCTTAGATTTTTATGAACTTTTAACTAGATCTTAGTTCTTTTAGCTTAGATAAATTAAGAGTAGATTAAGTCTAAGCTTATTTTTGGATAATATAGCTTTATGGAAGTTCTATTCATGTAAGTTGATTGAATGAAAATATGTTTGTTTGAAGGGAACCAAGAACTTCGAAATCAAGAGCTAGAGGAAGAACAAACTTGATCTTGGATTTATAAGTAAATAGGTGGGTAATATATTTATAGTCGTTATGTTGATGAGCTAAATTATTTTCTTGTATGTGTACTTAAATGCTTGTTTTTATTCGTTGTGAATTTGGAAAAAATAATATGTGAAGTTAATATCATGTTTGCTTTGCAAGAATTTTGCTGCTTTGATGTTAATGAAAAATAGAAAATTTAAGAAGCATGAAAATATGATTATGATATGAAATATGTAAATATCATAGGTTTGCTTATGTGGCCAAGAGAGATACTATTTCGTTTGTCACGAGCACGTTGACCTATAGTATTCTCCCGACTGCCTGCTTGTGGCATATGAGATCCAGAAAATGGACTCATTTCATTCATAGTGTAAACTTCGGTTTCACCATTTTGTTCCATAGGATTCTCTCAAGCCATTACATATTTGTATTTTGCTTTAAATTGCTAAACACAACATATGATTGAGTGTTATATTTTGGTGATTAAAAAATTTACCTGGTTTAATTTGTGTAAGAATATGTTTAACTGTGAGCTTGAACCTTGGATAGTGTATATTTAAATATGATATAAATTTATGTATATGTTTGGTTTTATATGTGTGGTTCATCACTAATAGCTATAAATGTATTAGCCACTGAGCTTCTCAGTTCACACCATTATCTTTCCACTCCTTAGGTGCAAAAATAGTAGATCAACGTTGAACCTTGCAAAAACTTCAGCTGACTCCAAGAATTTCTATTTTTTGCAACTAAGTTAGTTTAGAAACTTTCGGTACTCTAGAAGCATATGGTTGAGTGTTATATTTTGGTGATTAAAAAATTTACCTGATTCAATTTATGTAGAATATGTTTAACTGTGAGCTTGAACCCTGGATAATGTATATTTAAATGTGATATAAATTTATGTTTATGTTTGGTTGTGTGTGTGTGTGGTTCGTCACTAATGGCTATAAATGTATTATCCACTGAACTTCCCAGCTTACCCCATTATCTTTCCACTCCTCAAGTGCAGAAATAACAGATCAACTTGAACCTTGCAAAAACTTCAGCTGACTCTAAGAATTTCTATTTTTGTAATTAAGTTAGTTCAGAAAGTTTTGGTACTCTAAAAGCATATCAAGCATGAGCATTCATGATTGTATTTTTGTATTATGCTACCGATGTGACTTTTGTTTGTAATTGAAGTTATGTATGAACCTTGCAACATATGAGAAATGAAACTTTTTCTTCTGGAGAAATGAATGAAAGAAGGGTTGAAGAACTTCTTTTGTATATGTGTAGAAAAATTCTTTTTTGTTAGTGTTATTGTGTTGGGAATAAATTGCTAGTTGTTTAATGGCTTTTTTTGGATAAATTCTTCTTAAGTAAATTGATAGGTTGGGAGTTTGTTTTGTTAGGGGTCTTATGTGTATAGATTGTGTTTGTTGGATTCGGGTCTTTTGATATAGGTAGTAGTTTTTACAGATTGCGTAAAGGAAAAAGGAATAAAAATGTGTTTTGAAACTTCAATGAATGAACTGTATTGATCTAGGTAGAATTTGATAAAATTGCCTTCATAAAAGTTGTATCTCTTTCTCTTAGATTTCTAACGAAATAAAGTTTATAATTTTTGGACTTCGGGATTAAAAGTTATGATGTTTTGAAATAGGAGAGTGCATATGGGGTGGCACGATCGTGCTTGTGCACGATCGCGACAACCCCAAATTTTCATGAATGTCGCGATCGTGCATAAGCACGATCTCGACAATCTGCTACTATTCACCAAAAGTCGCGATCACGCATAAGCATGATCGTGACACTCCCCTCTCACGCCCGTGATTTTTCAAAAGTCACGCTCATAACCTTTTCACTTCTTCTTTTTCTTTTTATTTTATTTATTCAGTTGTTTGTTTATTTGTTTGACTCCTAATCCGATTTATTTTCAGTCTATTTTATTTTATGTGTTTGTGTATTTGTTTTTACTCCCACCATGAGTTCTTTTTATTTTTATCGTAGTTTTGGCATCTTGTCGCCATGAAATAAGAACCGAGACCCGGGGCCAGCAATTAGGCTCAAAAAGGGCATCAAAAGGATAAAATAAAGCATTAGGTGGCCTTTGGCTATATAATTTAAAACAAATGAATGCCTTATCATTTTCATGTTATTATGTGAACCATGTGTGTAATCTCAAAGAGTACCAAGGCAAGGTCAAGAGAGACATCCTATGGAAGTGCATAATATATACACTCAAAAGTTTGATGCAAATGTGTCAGTCTATATAGGCTACCTCACTGGCTTTTTGGTCTATCTGTTTAGTCACATGTAAACTTCATTTTAAAGTGCTTATAAAATGCAAGCACTTTCTTGCTTTGGGTAAGCAAGTTTAGTTAGCACTTGAAATGATGTTTGTTCTCAAAAACAAATTCATGAAGAACATTTTAGTTTGAAAACAAGTTAGATTATAATTTCTACCTAGTCACATTTAGTTAGTTCTCTTGCCAAATACTTTGAGGTGATGGACCTAAATGAATGCAAATAAGCACAAAATGTAAACTATTTTATATGAAGATCTATTTTTTTACTTAAATGATCTGAGGACAACTAAAAGTCATTTGTGATTAGCGCATGAACACTTCAATAACTACAAAATTCATGCTTCTAACCGCACCCCCACACTTAGTTCTTACATTCTCCTCAATGTGAGATACACAGTCATTAAGCAACAGTTATAAAATGATGTAAAGTCAGGTTAACAGTGACACACAACATCAAGTCAGTATAGCAGACTAAATCAGACCACTTCAGTGTATAAAAGAAGTGTTTAACCTAAATGAAATGTCCAACAATGTAAAATTAAACATGAAAGAAGCTTATGTAGCAGGCTAACATCAAATCCATGCTAGTCAAGAGCAATAAATCCCCAGTTGATTCACCATATAAAAAATTGAAATTAAAAAGAAAAGGTAAAGAAATGCAAATCTGATTTTTTATTTCATCTTGGGTTGCCTCCTAAGTAGAGTTGTTAGTTTATATCATTAGCTCAACGTACTAAAAACTTCATGGTTCTTCAAAAAAAATCTCCTCCACCATCATAACCTAAGCTTGATCATAAAATGGTTTGAGCTTGTGCCCATTCACTTTTAAAAATTTTTTCAGTTTTTAAGCTGTGCACTTCTACTACATCATGCGAAAATATGTTAATGACAACAAAAGGTCCTAACTATCAAGACTGTAGCTTACTAGGAAAATTTTTCAGTTTTGAATTAAACAAGAGCACTTTTTGCCCAACAGAGAATGGTTTCCTGGCTAGCTTCATATCATGAAAAGCCTTGGCCTTTTCTTTATAAATCCTAGCATTTTCATATGCTTCTAACCTTAGTTCCTCTAATTTGTACAACTATAATTTCCTTTATTTTCTAGCTAACTTATAGTCTAAATTGCATTGTTTCCTTGCCCAATATGACTTATGCTCAATCTCAACTACTAAGTGACAAGCTTTCCCCAAAACCAACCTATAGGGAGACATATTTATTGAAGTCTTGTATGCAGTCCTGTACGCCCATAGAGCATCTTCTAAACGATTGCTCCAATCCTTTAAGTTTCACCATTTTCTCCAGCATAGCTTTCATTTCCCTATTAGACACTTCAACTTGTCCACTAGTATTGGGATGATATGTCGTAGCAACATAATGAGTCACATGGTATTTTTCCAACAAAGCTCCTAAGGTTTGGTTACAAAAGTGTTTTCCACGATCATTAATTATAGCTTTGGAAATACCAAAATGATTTAAAAATATGACTCTTAAGGAACTTGATCGTAGTTTTGGCATCATCTAGCTTAGTGGCAATGGCCTTTACCTACTTAAAAACATAGTCTTCAAAAGCAATATGTAAATGTTATCGAAAGATGAAGGAAAAGGGACCCATAAAGTCAATGTCCCATATATCAAATACCTCACAAACCATGATACCATTCTGCGGCCTTTCTTACTTCCGAGACAAATTCCTAGTCTTTTGGCAATGTTCACATGTCTTATAAAAAAATAAGCATCTTTATGTAACGTGGGCCAGTAAAAGCCATATTCTAATATCTTGTTAGCTGTCCTCTTAGGTCCAAAATGACCACCACCTTCCAATGAATGACAACAATTCAGAATTGAATTGTTCTATCTCTAGAACACACCTGTGAAAAACCTGGATAGAGCATAATTTCCATAGATAAGGATCATCCCAGAAATAATACTTAGATTCAACCTTTATCTTGTCCTTTTGAACACTTGTCAGATCATTTGGAAGATACTTGGCAACTAAATAATTACAAATATTAGCATACTAAGGCATATTATTATAAATCAATGAATAAAATTGCTCATCTATAAAAAATTCAGTAATTAAAGGTCAATCCTCTCTAGGTACTATTCTGCTCAAATGGTGAGCTACTAAGTTCTCCACACCCTTCTTATCTCTAATTTTTAAGTCAAATTCTTGTAACAAAAGCATCCATTTTAAACGCCTAGGCTTCAACTCTCTCTTTTTGAGTAGGTGTCTAAGTGCAGCATGGTTAGAAAAAACAATCACTTTAGTCCCTAGTAAGTATTGCCTAAATTTCTCTAATGAAAACACTATTGTAAACATTTTCTTTTTGTTGTATTGTAATTACACTGAGTAGGGTCCAAGGATCTAGATGCATAGTATACGACATAAGGTTCTTTATCTTTTCTCTATCCCAACACAACACCTATTGCTTTGTCACTCAAATCATATATAATTTCAAACAGAAGGTTCGAGTCAAGTGGGAGAATGACAGGGGTAGAGGTTAGCTTCTCTTTAAGCAAGTCAAAAGCCTTTTTACCCTTATCATAAAAAATTCTTGTCCTTAGTCAACAATGCACATAAAGGAGATGCAAATTTTGAAAAATCTATGATAAAACGCAGTAAAAGCCTACATGCCCTAGAAAAAAATCTTATTTCTCTAGCATAAGTAGGATAAGGCAGAGAAATTATGACTTCTATCTTTGCTTTGACAACTTCCAAGCCTTTGTAACTGACAACATGCCCTAGAACTACACCTTGTTCTATCGTAAAATGACATTTTTCATAATTTAAAACTAGTTTTATAGCAATGCATTGTTGCAAAACAAGAGAAAGTTTATAAAGACATGCTTCAAAAGAATCGCCAAACACAGTAAAGTCATCCATAAATACTTCCATTTTATGGTCAAGAAAATCAGAAAATATATACATCATGTAATGTTGAAAAGTTCCAAAGGCATTACAAAGTCTGAATGGCATTCTTCTAAATGCAAAAGTACCGAAAGGGTAAGTGAAAGTGGTTTTCTGCTGATCTTCAAGAGCTATGGCAACCTGTGTATACCTCAAGTACCCATCTAAGAAACAAAAACGTGATTTTTCCGTAAGCTTTTCTAACATTTAGTTAATAAAGGGTAGTGAGAAATGATGTTTCCTAGTTACTTGGTTTAACTTTTAGTAATCCATACACATTCTCCACCCATTTGAAACATTAGTTGGGACAAGTTCACCCTTCTTATTCTCTACGACAGTTATTCCAGTTTTCTTGGGCATGAATTGAATGGGACTAACCCACTTGGAAGTTGAGGAGTTCAGTTGAAGATGCCAAGAGGCGCTCACCTAAATAGCTCAGGGCATATAACCTGAAATAGCCTAGAACCACATTGCTGTAGCTGCCTTTTGTGTGTGCCTCCTATGCTTACCACTCACCCATGCTCTTGCAGTTCCTTTTCCTTATGGAAATACGGCTTTCAAAATACGCGAGGCAGCTGAGCGTCTTTGATCGTTATATTCTTGCGATAATGAATGCGTGGTTCATCCTCTAAGAGAAAATCGATCTTTTTTTGCGTTACTCTGATTTTATTTGAAAGACAAAACTCTTCTTTATATAAATATAGAGAGATTTTTCGGTCTAGTTCAACTAGCCCTTTTCCTTGCTACTTTGATCTCTGCTATCAAACTGGAATTAGGTGTAGTTGTATAGATAAGAGGTATATTATGCCTGCATCATACCACTTCATGATTTCCTTATATATGTCATCCATTATTCGTTCAAACTACATTGGGCCTCTCTAATAGGTTTTGCATCTTCTTCCAAAAGGGTTCTATGCATACACAAAGTAGGGCTAATTCGTTTTATGTCTACAATTGTCCAACCTATGGCTTACTTATGGTTTCTAAGAAAATGTAAGAGTTGATCTTCCTGGGAAAGGAATAAAGAGTTTGAAATGATCACGGGTAAAGTCTCATTTTCACCAAGAAATGCATATTTCAAATTATATGGGAGTGGTTTTAATTCCACTTCAAGGGATTGCACAGTAGAGGGTACTAATCTGGAAGCAAACATAGGTAATGCGCGGTTAGAAAACATAGATGGTTCCTTTAAAAGGAACTATAAGCTATGGCCACATCACCTACAATATGATCGACCTTTATTATTTTAACATTCTCACCACAACCATGTTAGATTCAAACATTTCTTGCATAATTTCATCAATAAAATCAATGGAATCTATATAGTACAAACTGTTAGTTTCAACAGGGTATTGCATAACATCAAAGATATCAAAACTAACAACTTCTCCATTAAATTCCATAGATAAATCACCCTTATAGACGTCGATCTTTATCCTGGAAGTACTAAGAGACAATTAACCTAATAGTAACAGAACATCTTTGGATGGTTCATATTTCTCACCCATATCGAGGACACAAAAATCAATCAGGAACACAAGGTCATTAAATTGCACTAAAATATCTTCAAACACACCGTCAAGATATATGTTAGACCTATTAGCTAGTTGAAGTATCAAACTAGTCTTTTTCAAACGACCTAAATTAAGAGCATCATAGATACTTCTAGGTGTAACATTAATCGAAGCACCTAAGTCTAGCATGTATCTTTCATACTGAGTATTTCCTATCTTGTAAGGAATAGAAAACATACTAGGATCCTTACACTTCGAGGGTATTTTCCTTTAGATGATCGTAGATATGTTCTTCCCTGTATTTACCTTTTCATTCTCCTTGAAGCGCCTTTTGTCAGTGCAAAGTTCCTTCAGAAACTTGGTATAATATGGGACTTGCTTGATTTCATCCAAAAGAGGTATGTTTACCTCAACTTTTCTGAAAGTTTCGAGGATTTCTCTTTCTACTTACCTGGCTAACCTGGAAGGAAATGGAAGAACATCATGAAATTTGTTAGAAACAATATCGTTAGTAATAGAATGTGTCTTATCTCTCTTTTCTTGCTTCTTAACCTCATTTCCATCCCTTGGGGTCATCTCTCTCTCTTTCTTAACCTCACTTTTATTCCCTTTTTCCCTTTTCGAATTCACCAACTCCTTCCACTCCTAAGCATGACGGCACTAGTATTCTCTTTCAGGTTGGTTACGGGTTGAAATGGGAGTCTCTGGGAAAGTTGGGCCTCAATATTTCTCAAAGTGGTGCTAATATATCTTACTTAAGTGTCTATATACTGTATGTAAACATCTGCTTTCTTCTGGTAGTTAACACCTTGGGTATAGACAAGACCAATTTGGTTAGTGAGTTGCTTAACCATTTCTTCAAGTGACAGGCTGGAAGATTGATTTTGTGATGGGTTATGAACATAAGGTCTAGGGTTGCTTTGATTGACATTATAATTTGGGGGTTTGTCCTAGGTCCATATCTTAAGTTTGGATGATCTCTTCAAACCTCATTGTATGTGTTTGAGAATGGGTGATACTTTTTGTTGGATTGGCCAAGAAAACCACCAATTGCATTGACATCTTGAACCTAAAAAGTCTAACAAATGCCAATAGCATGAGAAAAATCAAAACAAATCCCACAAACACGAGCATGCGAAACACCACCCGTAACCGACTTAGACGTAAGAGTGGTGAAGTTAACAACTTGTTCAGCATTCTGTTTAAGTTGATCTTGAATAGAATTCAGTTCAATATCATTAACTCTTTTATCCTAGCCTACTTCATTCTTGGTTCCAAATTGTCGTTAATTTTCATCCATGTTAGAGATTAAAGTCTTAGCTATTTTAGATGTTTTATTGACCAATGCCCCACCACTTGTAACATCTATCATGCCTCTATCATTTGTGCCTAAGCCTTTATAAAAATACTGAATCAATAACTAGTCACTAATATAATGATTGGGGCATCTAGCACAAAGTCTCTTAAACTTTTCTTAGTACTCATATAATGACTCATTCACATTGTGCCTAATTCCACAAATTTCCTTCCTTATTGATCCAATCATAATTACGGGAAAGAATTTTTCAAGAAAATATTGGTGCAACTGAGCCCAAGTAGCAATGGATGGAGGGGGAATATAGTACAACCAATCTTTAGCTAAGTCTTGCAGAGAAAAAGAAAAAGCACTAAGTTTTACTTGTTCATCATCCACCCCCTTAAGCCTCATAGTAGAACAAACAACAAAATCTCTTTTAAGTGCTTATGTGGGTCTTCATTTGCACGACCATAAAATTTAGGCAATAAGTTAAGGAAACCAAAATTAAGTTTTAAAGGTCTTTCCAAAGCAGGAAAGATTATATACAGAGGTTGATCATCCAAATTTGGTTGAAAAAGCTATTTCAGAGTAACCATTTCGTAAGACAAATGATCTTGAAATTCTTCCTCCTCAAATAAGTATCTCAAAATTTCCTTTGTTTCCTCACCTATGATTCTACCACTTCGTAATTTCATGCAAATCTTGAAAAAGAATAGAAGAATGTGAATATCCTCATATTAGAAAATCGAAACATATAAAAATTTACACAATATGTAGATTCGTATAATTCATATTCCTTCAAATTTGTTTTTAACTGTTTTAACACTTATTATGCTTGGTGAGTAAGGACCAAAATGAAAGAAAAGAATCAGAATTAAGATAACTCATTTTAGAACTTAATAAACTAAACAACTCTCCTCAGCAATGGCACCAAAATTTGATATGCATCGTGAAGTATATACAAATTAATACCTTATTTCTACCATTAATTAATTAATAACTTAGTATAGGGTAAAATAAGAGTCGATCTCACAAGGAGAGTGTTGATTATTAAAATTTCATTCTGAATGAAAATGAATGTTATTACTGAATAAGAGCATTAATAAGTAAATGGATGTAATTATAAATCCGAACAAACTAAACTTAATTAAAAAATTCAGCTCACAAAAACAAGCTAAAAACACCTACAATTTGATGTCTAATTTAACTCAAACTCATGCACAACTTGTCCTGATATTATTTACCAAATTTTAGCCCCTTAAATTAGAATATTATGGTCATACAACCCAATAAATCAAATCTAGAATTTTCACACTAAAATAGCATGTGAGTCACTAGTATCATCTCATTAAACTTCAAAGGTCATATTCTACGTAAATCCCTTTAATAACCTAACAAGTGAGTTGTCATTTATCATGTATTTGGCACTTAGAACATGCTAAAACCATGTTGGAACATCAGAAAATTAGAACTAAATGCATAACTCAAAAATAGAATGCAAACAATGCAAATTCAGCTTCTTTAAATATTCATGAGTGCTCCATTCAATTTCAATTTAATCTCAATATCTTTCACTTGAATTTCCAGACATAGATTTAAAATTATGTAAAAATCATGTAGAGAAAAATGAGAAAATAGCAACAAACAGTCAGCTTTCAAATCTAATTGCATAATTAGTCTAAGAATAACACTTTCAGATTCAAGTTAAATATTTTTAAAATGCTAGCTTTAGGAAACTAACTTCAGGAGGCTTTCTAATTGCATTATAGCATTTAAATAACTCCATAAACATTCATAAAAACAAACCAAGTATAGGCAACTAGTTCTTAGTCATAGATTAAATATAATCAAGCAATTTACAAAAAATATATGTGTTGGACAACCATCTGCACAATAGATCATATTATGTAGTTTTGGTATTTCTTTTCAAAGATATTTTAGGCCTTTAACTTTTAACCTTTGAGACTTATAAAATCAGCAAATATATAATGAGATGCTAGAAAATCACGTCTAAATATTTAAACACAGCAGAAATAGAGTATGTAAGGGATGAAAGTTTTCTCATCAATTAACTCTACCATACCATCTCTAAAATTCTAGATTCAAATACCTATTTTAATTAGGTTGTTTTATGATTAATTTTGGCAGAATCTAGTCATAGAAATCCTTTAACTTGTGGCCTCATCTAATGGGAAGGCATAGTAGATCACATACCATACCATATGTACGAAAAGAGAGGGGGGGGGGGTGTTGATTGAAAACTTGAACTCATTAATAAAAACAAAAATTGTTAACACTAAAAATAGAACATAAAGAAATTTTGAAGATGCATATTAACCAGTGATCAAGCATGCATTAAGCCCCATAAGTTTAGTCATCTAAGTTCATATTTTTATCATCGACATCGTAAGCTATATAGTAGACAAACTGTAGAGACGCTCACCAGCTGAGTTCAACCTATCTCCTTTTACTAATCTAGAACCAAACCAACATGATTATAAAGATTAATGCAATTATCACGAAGAAGACATCATTAGCCCTAAAAACTTTAACCAACTAACTAGCTAAATTCCTAGATCATGTGATAATCTAATTAAAACTTAGCATTTTACCAACTAATGAGTTAATTAATTGCTACCCAACTCGTTAAAGTTAATAGCAATTACAGAATAAAGGCAAAGAGATAACAATCAATTCACATTCAAATATATCAAGACGTCTCTCAATTCTATAAGAACGTGAATTGTAAATAAAGATGTTCTAATGTCACACAAATACTGAAATATCTCAGAACATTAGAATTAAATTGAAAATGATTGTCTCAAATTATCCAAATCAAAGAACTAAGATGAAATTCTGAAACGTTAAAGCAAAATAAATTTGAACAACTAGATATAAAAAGAGTAAGAGTGAGAGTAACTCACTCTATTGATAGCCCAGACTCAACAAATCGACAATCGCTTTGACTCAATAGCTTGAACCGTGAAATCTTTCTCCAAAGTTCTTGACGTAGCTTAATTCCAATGGCTATGTAGCTCTCTCACCACGCGAACACCTCTTTGCATTAGCCTTCTTCACCAATAGCTCTTAAGTTTTATGAGCTTTTTTTGTCTCTCAATTGACGTGATGTTCTCGATCATTACTCCCTTTCCACTGCTGTTTTTATCTGGAATCTGATGCTATTTCATTTTGCTTCATTTTCTAACTGCTAGCATTTTTCTTCTTCTCTCAACTGTTGTGCATTTCTTCTGCCCTTGCGTTTTATTTCTATGTTGTTCCCATTCCTTCTTCTAATTTCAGCGATGTTGTCCTCTTAGATGTCCATCTTTGTTTTGGTTTGCTTCTAGATTGCTCTTTAATTACCCTCTTGTAGTGTCGTTTTTGTCATGCTGCTGTTTGCAATGTTGTTTGTTGTTGGCACAGAATAGTGTACATTGTGCTCATTTGTTGTTGTCGTTTTAATGCTATTTCCAGCTACTTCACATTTCACTCCTCTGCAGCATTTTTTCCTTACTGCTATCGTTTTTATTTTCTTTACTTTTTGTCTGTGTTGTCAATACAGTGCGTTTTGTTGTATTTTTTTATCTGCATTTTTGGTGACCTGCTACTATCTTTTTTTGCGTCTTTATTTCCTAACAAAGAGAGAAATTTCAACATAAATAATTTTAGGTCTTAAATAGTAAAATATGACTACTCATGCCCAAATGCATAATAAAAATAATTAAATGGACTAAGATTAGGAGAACAAAAGATGTAATGCTTTGCACTTATCAGTAACCTTTTGAAACAATTGCATTCCTCCTAGACACTTTTATTTAAACATTTTTCTTTTTCTTTTTCTTTTTTCTTTTTCCTTTTTTCTTTCTTTTTCTTTTCACATAAGAATTGAAAGAAGCTACATCAACATGAGAATTTCATTGATAAGACTTAAAATGACATCCCAACAATTATAACCATCTCACACATCTGCACACCTCCACACTTATACTTTTGTACATACACAAACTCAACAATCAACAAATGTTCCATTAGTTTTAAGGCTTAGGTGGGACATTTGGTTAGGTTTAAAGTATGTAATGTGATTAGCACCTTAAAGAAAAGGCAAATAAAGCTCAAGGGGGCTTAACAAGGGAAAAATCATGTCAATAGGTGGGCTGTTTGGCTAATGTAGCTTATGAAACAAAGAATGCCTATATCATTTCCATGTTCACGCATGTGATAAAAATGTGGTCTTGAATAGAAAATCAAAGAAAAGTCCAGATGTACACGTCTTGAAGGTTACACATGTTTCTTTGAATTCAAATACTTGTTCTACTCTCGAAGTTGTTCTTGCTTCCTTATGTAATCTCCACAGTGTGCTCTCTATCTCTGGATCAAGTTGCTCAAGTTCTCTACGAGGAGATCTCGTAACTACCATACACCAACACTTTTTTTGAAAAATTGAATTTGTATTAAAATATTAATAAAATACAAGTTCAAAACTTATCATTCATCAAGGAAAAGCTAATGAGACAACAAGTTAATTCCAAGTAATCGACCAAAAGACGCCATGTACATTACCACCGGTCATTAAACAACTTCGTAGAGGACCCAACAAAATGACCTGAAGAGCTTCCTTTAGAAGGTAAACATTACTACCCCCATCTAAAGGATACTCCAGAAGCTTCTGAATTAGAGTAGATTTTTCAAAGGCATTCCTTAACTCTTTCCTATAGCGATAACTATCACGTAAAAGATTTCTGTCTTGAGATTTGTTTCTTCATAGCGAAGGGGGTTGGTTTGGTTTTGAAATAAGAAAATAAAACTAAACTAATGAAAACAAATTAAAGAAACATTTAAAATGATTAAAGGGGTGAATTCATTAGGAATCCGATTATTTTGTTTTATCTCAGCCTGCACCATAATTAAACATATTTTATTGATTTGATTTTCTTTTACCTCTCCTAGAAACTAATAATCGTGGTTTAATGATAAGCTTTACTAACACTAGTTTTTCCTTAGGTTTGTGTTTAATAAAGATATGATCGTTAATTTAACCTAGCCACTGAATGATCTAGGATATGATCTCTAGATTCAATTAGGCAGCAGCATTATGAATTAGAAAAACTGATTAATCAAGGAAACATCTACATATGATGGGGTCATTTAACCTAGGTTATGTTATCTCTAATGATTATGAACCATTAGTCGCTATAAATGAATTTCAACATAACAATTACGAATTATATTGAAATTCTAGCAACAAGTTTGTAATAAAATGATCCAATGAATGCATTCAAATCATCTTTTCATAATATCCAAACAATAGACATAGGATAACATAATCAATTCCTAAAAAGAGAAAGAGACAACAAATACAAGGAAGGAATGCTTAACCAGGTCGTCAGCGTCGATGTCACCTCTGAACCAGTGTCAAGAAGTTGTCCTTCCATCTTCTCCATCAAGCTATAAGGATCAGCCAAGAATGTCTCTATCTCCATTGAAAACTGAAGAGAAATGAAGGAGAACACAAGTCTGGTCTCTTCTGTCTCGAAAATGAGTTATTTCGATTGTTTCAACTTTTTCCTTTTTATAGTAAAACCTAAGGACAGGTGACATGACTCTCACGGTCGTGCATGGTCCCTTCTAGGTGTGAGTGGTGTCTCACACCCTTGAAACACTCTTGCACGGGAGTGAGAGTGGTTTCACACCTGTGCAAGTGATGTCATAGTGGTCGCACCTCGTAACGCTACCAAAATAACTAAACATATAACTATATCAGTGGCAAGTTTATGTTGATCCCACAAAGATTAAATCCAATTACTTTCCTAAATTATTTGTATAAATAAAAAGGGGTTTTTGGTTTGATGCAAATTAAAAAACAAAATAAAACTTGAATATACAAAAGTACTCAAATTAAATAGTCACAAAATGATATAATTGAAGAATGAATTGAAATTCGTTATTTCACAAGTGTGATTGAATTATCATCTTTACACCTCTCTTAAGACTATTGGTCGTGAATTAAAAATAAGCTTTGTTAATCCTAGTTTTTCCTTAGGTTGTAGTTAATTAAGAAGAGCTTGTTAATTAACCCTAACTATCGAGAAACTTAGAACAAGCTCTCTACGTTTATCCAGAAAACTGCATTACAAGTGAAAAAAACAGACCAATCTAAGAAATAATCACACAAGCTTAGACTATTTAACTTATGCTACGTTTTCTTTAACGATTTAATACTGTTATTTTCCACATATGATTTTCAACATGACTATTACGTATCGCATTCAAGTCTTAGCTATAGGTTTTTATGAAAAACGATTCAATAGAGCATAAAATCATTCTCATACAATACCCAATCATTTATACAAGATAACGTAAACAATTTGAAAAGAGGAAAAGAAAATGATACACAATAACGATATGCTTAATGTGCTCCTCGGCCTCGATTGCACCTCCAAACTAGTGTCAAAAAAGTTAGCCCTCCATCTCCATCTTCGAACTCTCATCATCGGCCATTCTCTCTATCGCCACTGTCGGTGTTGAAGAACGAATAAAAACCAAAGAGAAATGAGAGAAATATATTTTTGGTTGGGTCTGTCCCCAGTGTCCCTTTCTGTCATCACAGCCTTTTCCTCATGTAGTAAAATTTAGGTTTAAATTGAGAGACACTTGGCTATTAAAAGGACACTTGGCTTTCTCACGTCCGTGAGTTAACTCTCATGACCTCACGACTGTGCATGGCCTTGCACGGCTTCAAGGCCTTGCATGGCCCTCCCACAACTGTGAGAGATCTCTCATGGATTGCATTGGCGTGAGAAATTTCTCATGCCCATGTGATCCAATATATGGCCGTGATACTTCTCCTTTCTATGTTCTTCACTTGACATTATATCTTGCCTCTTCTTCTTTCAATCCTCTTCTTCTTCATGCTCTATGAATCAATAGAATATAGAGATTGAGAAGATGGCTTCAATTGACATGTTTTCGGGTCACATTAGCTCTTTACTTCTGAAATATACCTAAGATCAAATGTGAACTAAAGTGAGTATCATAAGTATTTCAAAGGCATTAATCACAAAGTATAGTATATTAAATGAATCAACTTTTAAACACATATCATACAGCCATGAGACATCACTCACGACTGTGACATCTCTCCAACTACGTTGTGAGACACCTCCAACCTTGGTTCTTCACATTTATCTCTTCTTCGTTTAATCTTCTTGCTCCATGAAAAAATAGAGTATGAACATTAAGAAGATGACTCAATGAGATTGTTGATACACAAATATTTGGTTCTAATTAAAGCAAGCACCACTTGACTTTACTTTTCACAATATAATAACTCATCAATTGCATGTTCATCCATTCTGTAATCCAACAGGAAGTGATAGAATAAGTCTATGAGATATAATTAATACCCTTCACTTTCCTCTTCATTTCCATCATAATCTAGGACAAATAACCTTTTAAATAACATATTATGTTTTGACAAGCCACATTTCTGTCATAATCTGGACCAAGTAACCTTTTGAATAAAATATCATATTTTTCTAATTTATGAAAATCCTCTACAAACCATAGAAACTTCCCATCAAACTCTTTCCATGACTTTGAGTATGTTAGATGATGCATAACGTTATTATCAATGTGTTTCTTTTTATGCCACCTTATATTTATGGCTATTTTTTTTAACATAAAAAGCCTTTATAGTTGTGGTTTAATAGGAAAGTATCTCAAGATTTTATACGGTATCCATTTTCCTTTTTCATCATTCACTTGTCTCTTTGATGTACCACAAATAGGACATTTTTCAAGATCTTTAAACTTCTTCCAAAAGATAACACAATCATAATTGCAAGCATGTATTGATATATATCCTAATCTAAGGTCCTTTAACAATTTTTTTGCTTCATCATAAGATTTGGGCAATTTGTGGCCAATTAGTAATACATCGTTAAGCAATTCAATCAACAGATCAAAAAAATTTTTGCTCCACCTATTATATACCTTCAAGTGCAACAACTTCACAATAAAAGATAGTCGTGAGAAAATTATAAAACCCTGGACATAAGTCTTCTTGAGCTACTTTCAATAAATTCTCAAAATTATCTTTTGTGATTCTACCAAAAGTATTAGGCAAAGTATTTTCATCCATAGTCTACATATAATTCCCCACATCTTCTAACATTTCTCTAATTTCATCATCTATTTCATTATTATTATCACTATCATCTACATCATTATTGTTATCACCATCATCACCTGTATCAAAACTTCTTACATTACTTGCTTCAGAACTTTCTCCATAATAAATTCATTGAGTATAGAATTTATCTCTACCTCAGATTAGCAACTAATTATATATCACATATTGACTTTGATTGTTGAAATTTAAGCAATCTATGCATGGACAACAAATTTCATATTTTGAACTAATTTTATCATTTACAAATTTCATGAAAATCTTCAATCTTTCTAAATATTGGAACCATTTCCGATGAGTCATCCAATTTTTTTCCATGTAGCTATACATTATAAGTAAGTTACTAAATTAGTGAATGCAATTTAAGTTGTAAATAACATAATGTAAATCAAAATTGACATACCAAGTTTATATTCTACTAAAGAATGCAATTGGTTAGCAGATTATGAAAAACCCTATAATAAGATATATGAAAACATAATATTATTATAAGCATATGGTGAGAAACTCTACTGAATGAAAAACAAATAGAGTATAGTGTTCTTTAGTTTGCTAGTTATGGACATAACTAATTTTGGATACTCTTTAAGTCCTAATTTATTAAAAGTAACCTTATCTTAGGCCTCAACTCATCCTTAGATAATATATAGCATTTATAATAGGATTTAGAAATCTTAAATCCTATTTGAACCTTTAAATTAGTATTTTGGAAGAAATTTACGACATAAACACTAATCCTAGTTGAAGTAGTGTTTAATGACAAAGTGCATATTAATATGTATTTGAAATGATTGATAAAAAAGCAAAAGGAATAATAGATAAAAGCATATATGCAGGTATAGTATTAAAGAAAATTTAAAAAAAAAAGGTTATGACAAAATATAAAAAATAAATTAAAGCTTATTGACATTTGACAACAAATCGTTTTAATTTTAAGAGTAGTTATTTCACATTTTGGCTTAAGTCACAAATCCTAGTTGATACATTATAAAAGTAGTTATTTCATATAAGACATAAACATGAATCCTAGAATTAGGATTAATGTTTATGTAGTATGTGAAATAGGAAATAGGATTAGTGTTTATGTCATATATGAAATAGGAAAATAGGAAATAGTTAAGTTACAAATCATGGGATTAGTGTTTATGTTGTAAGTGAAATAACATAAGTGTTTAAAACACATATTAATAGGAAATTCTAAAAGTAGCTATTTCACATACGACATAAACACTAATCTTAGTTGATTTCGGATAAGTCTTTATGTTGTAAGTGAAATAGTAAATAGGAAATAGGAATAGTTATTATGTCATATTTGAAATAGGAAATAGGAAATACTTAAGTCGCAAATCCTAGGATTAGTGTTTATTTCATATGTAAAACAGGAAATAGGAAATACTTAAGTCACAAATCCTAGGACTAGTGTTTATGTCATATGTGAAATAGGATAAGTGTGTAGAACACATTAATAGGAAATTTAAAAGTAGATATTTCACATACGAAATAAACACTAAGCCTAGTTGAATTAAGATTAGTAGGAGTATGTGAAATAGGAAATAAGGTTAGGGTTTATGTCATATGTGAAATATAAAATAGGAAATACTTAAGTTATAAATCCGTAGGATTAGTGTTTATGTCGTTTGTGAAATAGGATTAGAGTTTAGAACACATATTAATGGGAAATATTAAAATTAGCTATTTCACATATGACATAAACACTATTCCTAGTTAAATTAGTGTTTAGCAACAGATTTGCTATTACTATGTTTTCTAACATGATTCAAGCTACTGTTATTTGATTTCAGTTTAACAAAAAATTTCCTATTAATATATGTTCTAACACTTATCCTAGTTGCTACTGTTATATGATTTTAGTACAACAATTTCCTATTAATTGCTATGTCATTTAAATTGTTTTTGGAGTCTTCTTTTTTTTTTCTACAAACATTTTTTCATAGACAAACAGTTTTGCCTACAGAGGTTTTGATTATTTAATCATCAATAGTGACTTTCAAACATTAGTGAAAGGACTTTGAATCAATTTAGTAGTTCTTTTATTTCGTTGAGATCCTCATTTATTCTCCTAAATTAATTGAGGAATTTAACAAACCTATCCAACATGAAAAAAAACATTTAAATAATTTAACAAATTTGAATCGAGAACTATTTTTAATATAAATACAATTAAATGAGGTATGTTGTATCAAACTTATAATTTCGATAATATGTGAATTTCTAAACATATTGAAAAAATATATATATGGAATGCTATTTAAGTGAGTTGCAAACTTCTTTATGAAAGTAATATTTTTTTTTGGGGGGGAAAGTAAAGGTATTGTATTCCAAATTTAAGGCATAAGTCTGAGACTAGAAGTTACATCATAGGAACAAGTGATTATACAATTACAATGGGATGACAAGCCTAGCAGTCCACTCTCATTCAATAGTCTAGTTTGATCGGCCCCCATTACCAGAATTCCCACCTTAAAGCCACTTCAGTTGAAAGTATTTCCTTCCTTACATAGTCCAAAATATTCCTTGATTTTTCCATACGTGTTAGCTTAGAATTGATCAATGCTAAGCTGCTGTCATTTAAACTTCCTCCTATTCCACTCCTACGAGGTCTCACAGATTCTACCATAAAATGCTAGCTTAAGAAGTTTAGAGGTCCCTTTTGGAAGCTTTACACATAGCCAGTTGATTAATCAGTTCATCCCAATAATCACTCAAGTCACTGGTATTACTACATTCTTTATTGTTCTTCTTAGTGATCTAGTATATAAGAGCACAAGAAGAATAAGTGGTTCCTGGATTCTAGAAGTGTGCAGCCTAATGAGCATATGTAATCAGTAGGGTTTTCAATCCGGGTTCTATCTATAGTTAACAATCTGTTGCACCATGTAAGCCATGTAGTAGTAGCATATCTAAGATTGTTTCCAGGAAACCAAGGAATTTTATACCTTTGTTTCATAAGTGTTTGAGTCTTAAAGAGCTTCCTTACTGACTTGGTAAAGAACTTCTCCAAAGCATAAGGTGCCAAGATTACTCTATCCCCTCTATTTCCTTCTGATCAATAGTTAGGTAGAGCAGCTTTTAGCGAGTCAAAACCTCTCATGTTGATGCTCCAATTTTGATCAGTTATCAGATCACTCACCTTGGATCGGGGCTTCAGCATATCTTTCGAGTGAAAGAGGTCAGGATGCACGTATAGAGGGCCCAATTGCTCTAATTGTCGAACTAAATGCTGGTGTTTTTCCAATCTCCAATAATGCACTTAAAAGCAACAAGAACTTTCCCTCTCATCTTCAATAGGTTAATCCGTAGGAAGTTTTTGTATTGATCACCATTCCATAGGAAGTTTCTCAAAAGCTTCTCCATATTCGTTACTATCTTCTTTGGAAGGACCAAGTGAGATCGAATAGTTATTCGTCACTATTTTGACAAGTTGGAATTTGCCTGCGAAGCTTAGCTCTATATTATACCAGGCTCTCAACTTCCTTTCATTGTAGTTTTAGCAATTTAAATTAGATTAGATTACATGATTCGATTGTTTTTGACATATTTATTACGTCAAAATAATTGAATCTTCAAACTATATTGCTGAATTTTAGTACAATACGAAACAAAGATTTTTATTTTAAAATTTCCAACATTTTGAATGATTTTGAAGTTCTAACTTTGCACTATGCATAAGTGAAAAAGATTGAACTAGACTTTCGTTGAGAAAATGTTGTTAGCATCATGGAAGCGAAAATGATGAAGCTTTATACAAAAGAAGACTCGAGGCTATGGTTTTATCGTACCCCATCCTCATGGGATCATCACAATACTATTGGTTACAGATAATGACCTTAGGGGAAAAGGTGAGGGCATCGCCAACAGTGGATAATCTAGTATCTTGGGCTGTAGCGACCCAATTGTGAATCCTGATGATTGTGTTACCCCCTCCGATGTATGCTGAATCGCACTGCATGCAAAAGGAGATGCAACGTTTTCACAAAGAGAGATTTGGCAACAAGTATATTTAACTGCATATAAAAGCAATAGAATACCACAGGTAAGTGAGAACGTCAAAAGTTTTCATTCCTGAAATCCCATCCTTCCCTTCTCGCAATTTACTTCATTTTTTTTAAATCCATATATTAGGCAATATAGGTAAATCGTGATACTGCAAACTTCTGAACGAACCTGCACGATAATGACAAGGATGACTGAACTGGAGAGTGAATTTCATTTTGATCTGGGGACAGCAGTGACCAAAAAACTGGGGCAAGAATGACCAAGAAAGTAAAGGAGTAAGAACAGACGATCGTAAACACACAAAAAGATTTAGAAAAGAAAAGAACCAGGTCTATGCAATCCTCTCCTTTATGAGTCAATTACAACAATTTAAATATCCCAGGTAATTAACAGATGCTGGTGAAGTTCGAGGTATTTTTTTTCTCTCCTTGAGCAAGTACTTGACTCTACTCCCAAGTTGTGGACATAAAACTACCACGTAAACCATTGTAACTTGATGGTACGACAAGTTAGTTTCTTTCTTATTGCTGCAAAATGTAGAAATGAAAACCGTAGACTTTACACTCATCTATAAACAAGAGACCTAACTGAATCACAAAACATTAGAAGTGCAAGTCAGGATTGGGCCTCTGCAGCAAATGAGCTCCTAATCAGCAAAGGAATTACAACAATAACAACTGATATTCTACTGAGAAATTCCAGAGCAAAAATGAGGCATAAGCATGAGTATTAACAATGCCATTTCAGATTGCTTGAACCAACAACCTACATATCTGATTCAGCAATGAGACAACAAAAGCCAAACTCTCAAGCTAATTCCAGTTGAAAACAAAAAATTGAACATTCTGCTTTGGCAAATTAATTCTTCAACCAAGTATCAATGTAAAAGAAACAAAATAAATCAAACCTGGTCCAGTTGGGACGTGTGGACAATCAAAAGGACTACCAAGGAAGTGTTGAGGGGAACTAACCTCCAACTAAAAAAAGATGCAGTGCGAAAAACTTTTCTAATCCAAGTTTCCCATTTTATTATTAGGCAAAGGAAAAGAACAAACAGGTACCTGACTGCTCTTGATGATCTTTGAAATCAGAGCAGAACAAAATGTCCTGGATAAAAAAATCCACAAACTCTTAGTGTAAAGAAATTTCTTTCAGAACACACAGCTGATTACAGTATAATCAAAGGATATAGCTGTATCAAGCAGCATTTTTGAAGCCAGTCATAAATCATTACCTTCCGCATACCTTGAGAAACATTGCAAACTGCCTCTGCAGGGAAAAGGAGAAAATGTCATGGTTAAAGAAAGCATAAATTCTTTCTATTGTAACAGAAAATATGATTAAAAAACACCAAAAATCCAGATAGACTGCACCAATAATCTGAAAGTAACTCAGCCAAAATACTGCACAGCTCACACTAATTATTTTAGGGAGCAAGATCATCGACACAATCCCTAAATTTTTCCCCATATATAAAACTTTAAAACACAGCAGCTATTCTATATCTTGAGGGAACATGTCCAAGTAAATCATACAACACGATGCATATAAAGCAGCAACCCAGAGGTAGAATCACAGAGCAAACTAATAGATTTTGTCCCCTCCAAGATCATTCAAGATTCCAATGGCTATAAAAATTAAAATCAGATGTCAACAATGTATTACCCAAGTTTGAAATGCTGGGTTTCACTGCAAGAGTCAAGCCCAGAAAACAGTCATCAGTGTCTGCTCCAAAATCCCAAAGATTTAACTCAAGATTTGGCTTCGCTCCTGTGGAGTTGAAAGAGAATGATATAGAAATCATCGATAGACACACTTGGCATGCTTATTGCATTAAAATTTGATTTTAGAGAACTAACCTATGTTATTAAGCCTTAATTCCAGGGAATCTCGAATTGGAAAAGAAACTCTTGTGCCCACCTATACAAGAAATATTGTAAATGAAGGATCAATAAAAACTATGAAAATCAGACTTTAAAGCAATATTTACATGGAAAAAGGGATGTTGGAGTGACTGATCAGCAGTTGGCCTCTTCAATGGGTCCCATGAACATAATTTCTGTAATAAGGGAAGGAGTGAGAAAATGAAATACAAGAAATAAGTTGACAGCAAATGCAAACTTTCTACTATAGGGAAATTTGTTAAATTTTAGGCTGTATCAAGACCCACCATGATCAAATCAATTGCTTCAGAGCTAGCATTGGGAATGATTTCGGATAGGTTGGCAGGCAAAATCTATAAAAGAAAATAGAGCAGTAAACAGCGAACGCTAAGAGAAGAGACAACCTCTAGAAACTGGATACAAGGATTAGATCAGCCTACCTCTGAATAACTAATACTCATCAGCCCAGATATATTTTTTGCCTCACGGAACGTAGTCCAATCGGGTGCACCAAGAACACAGCATATCTTGTATAATTGATCAACCTCACTGTCAATAGCAAGCTTATTTTAGGAAACTAAAACTTGACATCTGAAAAAGAAACCTTATTTCCATCCACCAAATCACAATTTCTTTACTACAGTGGATTCCTCTAGATGCAAGAGATCAAAGAGGCAGCAATACAAAATAATCTGTGAAATTTTAATAATAATAATATTGATACTCTAATCATACAGATTGATAAAAGTGGAAACACCTCACACACAAGCTCTGCGGTAAAGATATATGTGGCTTCTTTTAGTCTGTGCACAACCATACACAAGTATGCATTAAAGAGGTGAGAGGTTTTACACAGCAAACGAGAATTTCCAAACAGTATTTAGAAAGATGAAAGACACCTTTATACAGTGACTTTTAGATGCACACTTACTCGAATAGACATATCTTTGCCATATTAGTTCTAAATGGGAATATATAAGTGCCATATTGGTGATTTCTAGCAACACGGGAGTAATATATATTCTTCTTAGCCTGGGAACTTATCCAATATACTCAACTGAACAATATCATCTAAGATGCATAAAATTAGCTTCATACCTCAAACCATATTACTTAAGAATGCTATGTGATGACATACAACTATAATAGGAAATTTTGATGGACTTTATTTAGGTACCAGTTCAGAGATTAGTATATTTCCCTTCTTAAGACTTCGTGACCTTCCCTATCACTTATTCTCCATTTAGTTTGGTAACTAAACTCTACGTATACACTGTCATTGTCAGTTTTTTGCAAAATCAACTATCTTGTTTGCATAGTTTTTCTCCAAATCCTAATTCTTTCTCTTGCTTTCCCTTTCCCTCCATCTAATCTATCTTTTCTTTCTGCTGTCTGTTTGTCTGTGATACCGTGCTGCATCTCTAACACACTACAATAGCAGTCCTAGATGTGCAAGGGAGGATTGGCTGAGCTGATAAATAATGAGCTGATCTCAAGTAAATTCATTTCTTTGCATTTTGCATATTAAGATTTTTATACAAAAAGGAAACCTCTGAATCACCTTTCACCAGGAAAAATAGGATTCAATGTAAAAAGCTCAGCTAGTATTGCACCAACTGCCCACATATCTGTACAGATTGTCAGTCGTTAGTCACCAACAAACAAGAGGAAAACCATTTCTATACTAGCCCAGAATATTGATAAACAAAATGTATTCCATCTCTATATGAAGTAAAATCAACATATTCACTACAGTGGTGAATATCATCATGCAGCTTTGCATCTGCCACCATAATTCCACAAGTTCTAAAGATCAGTACATCTTTAACAACATCAGGAAAAAGCTTTTTGTGTGTACAGCTGACAATTTATTGAATTTTAAGAAACTTGAGAACTTCTATAGATAGGAAAGTAAAATTTTAAGCGTGATAAGTTGACAATAGCAAATGTAGGTTAGATTAGAACAAGAAAGTCATCTTTTAAGAAAACTACTGAAAGAAGAACAAATGTATTTTTTATAGTACAGATGGGTTGTTATTAACTAAAAACTGTACGTGTGAACAAGGTCAACTCTCAAGTGTCCTAGAAAGTTTGAAAAATCCCATGTCACTAAACATAAACTCATAATTGAATTCATGCAGTCAAATTCCTTCATCTAACAAAACTTAACTTTCAAACCCTAACATTTAAGAAAATCAATGAAGCACTTAGCAGGGGTCTATTTCATCCAATCACCAAGCCCAAGCCCACATAAAATCTTTGATGCCATGATTTCAAATGATTTAAGAGTTTAGTTAGCTACAAGCAACCAGAATCACCACCATAAATATTCAAATATTTATTTTTTTAACTGATAATTCAACATGCTGTGAGCAGGTGAAAGTCTCAAAGAAGCTACTTTGGTTCCAACTCCCTGAACAATTAATTGGTAGTGGAGCATCAGATCAAAGAGGTGGGATTAGTTAATCAATGATGTGCACAGTTAGTTAACAACTGCATTAGATATAGAGACTTGAGAAGAATACCAATTGCAGGAGTGTATGTTGAGGATCGTAACAAAACCTCTGGAGCCCGGTACCTTTTGTGTATTTGGAAAATATCTCAATTGAGAAACAAAGCATACAAAATCACAAAAATTATAAAAAAAAATTCTGACAGAATAAAGTAGTGAAGATGACTGACCACCGGGTAGAAACATATTCTGTGTAAGGAGGCAGTGACAGAACTTCTCTAGCCAGTCCAAAGTCAGCAATTTTCAGAACATCTTTTGTCACCAGCAAGTTCTCTAATAGAAAATTGAATTTGTTTAGTTTGTCAACAGGATCTATAAGATCCTCATCAACATAAAAATATAAAGGAGAATAGTAAATCAAAAGCCCTCCCACCTGGTTTTAAGTCTCGATGAAAGTATCCATTTCTATGCATGTGACTCAAACCTTGGAGCACTTGAGAAACAAAACATCGTATCTCTTCCTCTGAGAAAGGCTTTTCCCGTTCCCTCATTATTTGGTACAAATTGTACTCCTAGAATAGTGGAGGAAGAAATCAAGGATTTGCAGATGACAGAACATTTAGGTACTTTTAGAGCATCATACTTGTAGGCATGGAGTAGTATCTGTTTCATGTATCACAGAAATTTTATCTGAACACCTTGGAATAACCTCACAGGAAGACAAAATTATGGAAAAATTATCCATCTTCTTTATTCAAGATAACTCCAACTAAATTCAAGTTCAGCTTAATTCAGTCTATCAAAGTTGGGTATCAAATAAGCTGCATATAAGAATCGTGCCAAATCTGTTAAACATGCTTCAGCATCAAGTTTCAATGATAACAGCGTGCTCCAAATAGCTGAAAAGTCGTAAAATTGCTTGGGCTTTTCATATTAGAAGTTACATGATATATGAGCATTAAACCCTATGGGTGTCCAGGTCAATGGGTTGTGTACATGGTCCAAAATGGACCCCATGTATAAAAAGCAGGCCATGTTAAAACGTTAAGCACATGAACGAAATATCACTGACCATGTATTCAAAAATGAAGAATAGGTCATTGTTTTCCCGGACGACCTCTTTTAACTTTATGATATTAGGATGATTCATGCTACGAAGGGCCTGCGTAAGAAATAGCCTCAGTGTTTTAACAAGAAATGATATAATGTAGATTAGTAAACAAAGATTACAATAGAGATACCTTAACTTCTCGTAAGTTCATGCATTCTTCCCAGAAATAGAACTTTCTCTTCATTCTCTTCACAGCAACCTAAAATCAAAGTAATGACCATGCAAGATTTGAATGTCATAAAGTAGCAAATCAATGACAAAACAAGAGATCGGTTTAGCCTCAGAAATCAAACAAATAGATGTTCTTTTATACAAAGATGATCATAATTTCAATTTAGTTTAGAACAAGTGAGAGTAGTACATCTATCTCTGGTACTTAAGTCTCCCCTTCCTAAGTAGAAATCAAATAAAATTCAAAGCATAGCAAAATAAAGAAATGAAGATCATGTTTCCATACAATTTCATATGTCTCTGTATTGATGGCCTTAAACACGCTACCGCATGTGCCATCTCCAAGCTCTTGCAACAATTTATATCTGAGGAAGTAATGGAAATTTTATCTATAGAATTGTGATACAACGAAGAAGAGGAAGACAAAAATCGTTAAATTCACTTCAACTTCGCAAAAATACAAACCTTTCCATTATTATAATTGTAGGAGTCAAAAGACAAAAACTTGTCAGTGGCTTTCTATGAACCTCCTGGTAGAGGTGTCTACTCTGTCAACAGAGTGTGAATTACAAGATTGCAGAAACAAATTAGTGCTAAACTGTAGCTGGTTATGTACAACATGGAGAGGAATCCAAATCTCATCGTAGGAGTGATTATAAATAAGCCAAAATGTTATCAACATGCTGAAGTGCAGCTTCTAGAAGCTGCAATCCGCTAGTATCATCCAAGAACAACCAGAATTTGATCTATGATAAGACATGGGCTGAAGGAGCCTTCAAGCTGGTGGATCAATCCATTTCTTTAAATTCTTCTGAACAAGGTCTGATTGTCAAACACCAGGGCTGAACTGCAAAACAGGGGAAATAGGAAACGTCAGTAGAACGGTATTAACATAAGAACACAGGAGTATCTTCAAAATTAGAATTATGATTAAGGAATGCTTCCAAGCAACACGAAACTAATTCAACCATTACTAAAACCACACCAGTTATCCTATATTCCTACATAGGTCCCCTTAAGTTTACAACAACACATGTTGAACTTCAGCTAGCAATCAACAGAAAAGAAGAGTTAAGAACATACAAATGCAGGTTAAAAATCCAAAAGATCTCTGCTGTGGACTCTCTTCACAGATAGTTAACAAGAGATGGAGAAAGAGATGGAGATCTTGTTAAGGAATATGCTACTGACAAACGCCTCCACCCAACCAAGCCCAATTCAGCTAATAAGTTTATTAAGATTTTCATTTTGTGTTGCAAGAATTGAATGAAGAAAGAAGGCAAAGATTCCAAATATGATGTCTTTCCTTTCTGTTCTCATATGTTTCACTCTCTCCACTTTCTCGGAAACCAAACAGAACTCGGACTGAGATATCCAAATAGCATTCTTGTTTTGCATGGAAGCTAAAAAGTCGAGAAAAGAAAACAAACAAAAGACGAACAAAAGCAAAGCTCTATTTCAGAAATTCCTTAGCCGTTCACAGGAGGAAGGAGGAAAAGACTCACCATGGATGCCAAACACAGCAATCTAAGAGACTAGCGATCTCAAATCACCAATGTAGAAAGCGCTTGCGTCACAAGTAATTAGGGGGAGAGAGATTGGATCAGTGGAGAAAACTAGGAGAGAGGATCGGGAGCCAAAACAAAAAGAAAAAGAACATATTTCATATATTAGTTTATTTTTCTTTGGAAACCAAGAAAGTCGCGTGGTTGTGGTGGGAAGAAGAAGAGGTCCCGACCTTGATGCAATCCAATTTTTAGGTGAAAGTACCAGACGCTCTCCCAAGTACTCCAATTTTTGACGGGATTGAAACAGAAAGGCTGGGGGCTTTGACGTTATTAACGAAAAACGCAGCTGGGCAATATGGTCAGAGCCCTGGGAATGTTTGTGTTGGTTTGGCGAGTGGTTGATACGGTTCTTAATCCGTAACAAGCAGCTTAGCGCGTGAGAGTCGGGTCTGGACCGACCACTAAACCCGGTTCGTTTGTCTTATTTGCGAAGAAAGAATATTCGATTGGTTTTGGACGGCAAACGGATCGAATATTGGAATTTATTCTGCGTGGAATTTATCTTTTTCTCTCACCTTTCTTCTTATTATCATCATCATTTTATAAACGAAAATTATTATTTTTGTTGTCCTTTCAATTTTGACTCCTAAATCTGTCACCACACGTTTAATGTAACTGCTGGAATGTTGAATCCTATTTGGTAACATTCGAGTGTTTATACTCCAAAGAAATTAGATAATTACACTCATTCTACAAACTATTTATATAACTAATTCTCATATTTTAAGCTATATGTTAGAAAAGTGCTCTAAAGCAATCACTTTTAGCAATTATTGTACAAATCATTTTATAATTAATAAAGTATTTTTTATTATTTCGATATTCATACATTTATGGATTTGATGTTGATCTTATTGATTTAATGAAGTTCTTGATACAAACTATAACATGGAGGAAATCATGATGAGATCATGATAATGAGATTCTTATCATGTGTAATTATGTTAGGATCTAAACTTTCCCTAATCATAAGATTATTGAGATAGGATATCATTAATCCGAATAGACTAGCGCATGTTATACTCCTTGATTAGATCAAGCAGTAGATCTCATAAGTTGTAGACATGAGTTGTTTAAAGTTAACATGTGAATGTTTACTAAGGGTAATAAGTACATTAGATTGACCTAATATGAGACAATCATATGGATATTTTATTCTATTATCAATAATAGTCTCATCATAGCAATGGTGCAAGTATCCTTTGACTTGAGGTGCTTAAGGATATCACGAATACTGATCTTGTGTTTTGACTCTATTTATTTGTGCCTTTCAGTGGTCACTCATAGGGTAGTTATTAGGTACAATTTGAGATATTCAGAGGTAATTGAGTAGCTAATAAATGATTCACCACTCTTGATAGAAGGAGATGATACCCACCGCCTCTTGACGGGGTCATTATTCGGGAGTCCCTGGTTAGAGCAGATATGTGTCATGAAGAAAGTCTTCAATGATACATAGAGTAATGAGATCCTCAAGACAAGATATAATAACACATGTGACGTAGTCAGTTTAGTGGAGTTAACACTTTGACCATATTTTGAACCAAGTGAGGTATAGATGGTGAAAGGACAAATTGCATGGCAACATTTCATATGGAAGGGTTTGTAGTCAAACCACCGACTTTCTGAGCAATTGGGGTTTATGACGTACTGTTAAATACCGCTCTTGACTTACTGTTAATTCAAGTGGCCAACATAAACGAGAAATTAATAGGTCACACACATAGAAAATCTGAAGGATGAGTAAAATGGTCTTGAATAGTGATTCAAGATATGAGAGAGTGTTTCGGGATTGGATCGCAATGTAATCGTGGTCGAAAACGTTGCATGGAATGGATTAGAAACAAGTGTTGTTGGCTTCCATTAATGTATGTTATTCATGGTCATTAACTTCCCATAACTTCCATTAATGCATGCTATTCATGACCATTAACTTCCTATAACTTTCCATTAGTGATGGGGTTATGGAAGGCCAAATGGTGCATAAAATTGAGATGATTTTCGTGCATCCTGTGTAAGACACAAATGAAAAAGAAAGGTTCTTTTTCTTACACACACACTTTTTCTCTCTAACTCTCTCAAGAGTTCTTGTCTTTGCTAGCACAAAGAAAGAATTCTAGCCATCTCCTAGTGAGGTTTCATCCTTCTATCTTCGTTTGGACTTTCATTAGAGACGGTCTGCGTTGATCATTGTGGTTTACGACAAACCAATGCGGAGAAGATTAAAAAATGAAGGAGATCATTAGAAAGGAATGTAAACATCTTACATTTCATGTTTTTGTTTTTCTATATTTATATGCATGAGTAGATTTGGTTTTTGAGGTTCTGTTTTATTTCTGCTGCGTATCTTTGATATATATTATGTATGAGATACATGATCGGAACCTAACAGTGGTATCAGAGACATCTTGTGCCTTGTTAGATGTAGAATACATGACATGTGAAAACTGTTTTCATGGTTGTGACAGCTTAGGGTCCTGCAATGTTTTGTTCGAAATTAATTATAGAAAAATGGTTTTCATGGTTTTATTTCACCAATCTGTTCATTAGAAGTATTTGAATGATTCAGTGTGATTGAAAATATTTTTAATATGATTAAAATATTTAATTTCGACTTTACAAAAATATACATGAAATATGTCTTTCTACTGGGCATGTGATGTCTATTGGCTAAACTGATGAGGTTACATATGATTTTCATGGAATTTGATTTTGGAAAAATTATGTAAATATATTTGGGATGTTTTTATGCCTATGTAATTTTGATAGAATTATTAAAAATGTTTGAATAATTTTATCAAACAATTTTCTGTATGTGGACAGTTTTCCAGAAATTGTAGGTTCTGTTTTGTTTGATGTTTTTGTATGTTTATATTTCGGTCCCAGAACCTTAAAAGTATTTTATATGATAAAAATCTGTTAATTTGATGTTTGATGCATGCATAAATGATTTTACTCGAAATTTGATTTCCAAAAAATTTTAAAAGTCATATTTGCTATTTTTGGTGTTTTATCAGTGTTTCGGTGATCATGATAATTTTTGGGTGATTCCTAAATTATTTTGATCATCATGAAATGACCTAGAGATTCTTGGAATGATGATTTGATGTTCTATAAATTTTGGTAATTTATATAAATTAATTTTGAATTAATTTTAGGAGAGCAATAAAGTTTCTAGTAAGACTAGAAAAATTGGCATGTATGAAAAAATTGAAGTTGTTTAATTTTGGACAACAAATAATTATTTTAAGGTAAATTAATTATGAATTAATTTCTAGAATGAGGAATTCATGTTAATTAGATTAATATTAAATCCAATCGAAATAACATCCAATGGAAATTTTAGCCAAGCTAATAAAAGGAAGATAGTAAATCTAAGTGTTGGATTGTGCTTAGATCTAAGTGTTGGATTGGGTTTCCATTTTAGGATCTATAAGATGTCACAACTAAAATGATGTGTTTACTTATATGCATTAGAGAATGCATGGTTAGGAAAATGCATGATGGATGGTTATGGGCTTAGGCCCAATTTGATTGGGTAGTCCATATCATGCCATGTAGTTATAGTAACTATATATATATATATTTACAAGATTCTGATCCACAAGAAATCCGATACTGGTATGATTTTGGAGCACTAAATTCGATATATTTATCTTCTCCAAACTTTCCTGAAATAAGTTTTTTACCTCAA
>JAOQMS010048424.1:0-31314 GCA_027563885.1 Erythroxylum longipes | reverse complement strand
AAATTTCTAATTCATAAATTCTAATTTATTTCCATGCTTGATAATCTAATAAAATAATTAAAAGAAAATAAAAAATATAAAAATTCTAAAAGCGGGATCTAACAGAAACAGCAAAAATAAAGAAATACACTTAACCCGAGTCATCAACGTCGATGTCACCTTTGAGCTAGTGTTGGGACATCTAGCCCTTTATGGGTCTCTCCTTAGAAAATGCTTTAACCCCATGTTATAACCCCCACTGAAGTTCCCTTTCACTGTGCCTCCACTCCTCTCTTGCAAGCTCTGTTTTGTTCTCTTCTTTTTTTACTACTGTTCATATGATGTGACAAATAAACATTAGTTGGCCACCTTACTTCACTTGTGTTTAAATCCAAGGCATGAAACACATAACATATGCGTATGCGTTCAATGCAAAACGTAGTCGTATATGTTGCGTTAAACACATAAGCTTGCTTTTGATGCAAACTTTTCCCAGTTATGACTGCGTTGTGTTTTGTTCATCTGCTCCTCCTCCTCCTCATGCACTGTCTTTTTCTTCCTTCCCATGTTATATCGTGTTCTCCTTCAGCTACTATGTGATTTTGCTCATGTTTGTGTCATTTTGCATTTTTTTCTCCTTGGACATTGCAGTTTAGATCCTTACAGTGCTGTTGTTTTACTCCTTGCTTGTTTTAAGACCTACTACTCCTAGTAAGGATATCGATATATGCATGCAACCATTAATTGATGATTTAAAACATCTCTAGGAGGTTAGATTAGAAACTTTTGATTTTGTTGAAAATGAAAAATATAGAATTCTTTCGGTTATTTTATGGGCTATAAATGATTTTCTAGCTTATCACAATTCATTTGGATAGAGTACTAAAGGGTATATGGCTTGTCCGATGTGTAACCATCAAACTCATTTAGTGAGGCTACAATGTAAATTATATTATATGGGACATCATCGTTACTTGGAATGTGGGCATAGATAGCAAAGAAGCAAATTTTTTAATGGCAAAGTAGAATTTAGTGAAACTTCTTTGCACTTATCTGGTGACGTCGTAGTTGATCAACAATCATATTTGCAAGAGTTTACACCTTACTTACACCCAAGTAATTGAAAGTGAAAGAAAAGTTTTGTCGATCTTAATTAGAATTAAAAAAGCATAATTTTCAATTTGTCATATTGGAAGGATTTGTTATTGAGGTATAATCTTGATGTCATGCATATTGAAAAAAACATTTGTGATAATATTTTAGGTACTTTGATGAGAATTAATGGCAAATTGAAAAACACAATTAAGGCTAGATTAGACTTGGAAGACATGAATATAAGAAAAGATTTGCATTTGAAAAGAAGAGATGATAGGTCATATATGATTCCATCTGCATATTATAACATATCCAAAAAGGAGAAGTAAACTTTTTGTCAATTTCTTAAATCAGTTAAGTTTGTTAATAGGTATGTATCTAATATAACTCATTGTGTCAATGCTAATAAAGTTTCAGGGTTGAAAAGGCATAATTGTCATATACTTCTGCAACAATTACTCCCTGTTGGAATACGTGGGTGTTTATTAAAGGATGTGTCTGTAACTTTAGCACAATTGGTTGAGTTTTTTAAGCAATTATATTGTAAGACACTGAAAATAGAAGAGCTTGAAAAAATGAAAAAAGACATAACTTTGATTCTATGTAAGCCTGACCTAGTTTTCCCCTATTTTTTTTAATGTTTTGGTGTATTTGGTAATTCACTTATCATACGAGGCAAACCCTTATGGACTAGTTCAATTTCGATGGATGTTCCTGATTTAAAGGTAATTTATATTAACTTATACATTTTGTTATTTAGTTATTAGTTAGTAAATATTGTTAATGTTTTATATTTGTTTAGGATTTTAGGGTCTCTTAAGTGCTACGTAATAGAGCTCGATTTGAAGGGTCTATTATAGAGGCTTATGTATCGAATTGATGCTTGACATCTTATTCTATGTACCTAAATGACATCGAGATAAGATTTAATAGAGAAGAACATAAGTTTGATTTTGATCAAGATGGTATCTTGTCAATTTTTTCCCAAAAAGTAAAGCCACTTGGAACATGAAAATATGTGGAGTTAACTAAAGACAAACTCAAAATTGTCCATTGATATATTTTGAACAATTATGAGGAAGTCGATTTATAAACAGAATATGTATATTACTTCTCATTCATTGTTTCATATTTAAATTTAGCGTTCAACTTGTATTTTTTGACATCTATTTACTTTTTTAAACAAGAGCACAAAGATGAGATTAGAAGCAAATGGATTATTGATGTTGAAGGAAGACATAAGATTAACTTCTCGTCATGGTTTAGGACTCAAGTAAGTTATTCATATAAATTAGTATTAACAAAGGAAAATTGTAGGTGACATAAACTTCTAGTTATATTTTTTCTATAGAAGATACAGTTAAATTGTTAGAGGAGACGACAACATTATATGCTTTGACATATGGGCCTTATATGTGTGGGAAAAAATATAAGTTGCATTGATAATAGAGTTAGATTTCACATAAAAGATCATGATAGTCAAATTAGAAGTCAAAATTATAGGGTTATTGCTGAGGACAACATAAGGATAATTTTATTGACTTCTATGGTGTTATCTCAGAAATAATAGAATTGCATTACATCAAGTATAAAATTGCTTGTTCTATTTAAGTGCAAATGGTTTAATCTTGTTGACAAAGGCATGAACATAAAAGTGAATAGAAATATTATTTGCATCAATATTAGTAACACATAGTATGATAATGAACCTTTTGTGCTTGCAAGTTAAGTGAAGCAAGTATTCTACCTTAAGAATACTGTATTAGACAATTATTCAAAAGTTTCAACTATGAAATCTTTTTTATTTTTATGAAATGGAAAATGATCCAATGGGTGAAGATGGTGATTAAGTATATTAAGAGATTAAATCGGAGATAAATAATGGAGCCCTATAAATAAAAGATGCAAATATGTCGTCATTCCATAGGAGAGATGTTGATCTTAATATACTAGAAGCAAATGAAGTACAAGCCAATCTTGTTATAGAAAGTGATGAAGACTATATTGAGGATGAATAATATGAAAATGATGATACTTTGGTCTAATATAATAACGATGAAGAGTTAAATCGTAGTACAATTAACGACGATGATTTTCAAAATCTTGATTATGATGATCAAAGGTATCATGAAAGTGTTTATATTGTCTCAAATGTAATGTTGGTAACATTTATGTTAACGTGTATTGTTGATGGTTGACTTATGTTAAC
This sequence comes from Erythroxylum longipes, assembly GCA_027563885.1. NCBI lineage: Eukaryota > Viridiplantae > Streptophyta > Magnoliopsida > Malpighiales > Erythroxylaceae > Erythroxylum > Erythroxylum longipes. Next base: position 28,031 of record JAOQMS010048424.1, on the reverse strand, counting down.
GCGATTAATGATGATTGATTGATGTTAATTCATATTATTGATGGTTCACTTATATTAATGTGTATTGTTAATGGACTTATGTCAATGCGTATTGTTGATGCTTGACTTATATCAATGAGTAATATTGATGATCGGCTTATATTAATACATATTATTGATGGTTGACTTATGTTAATGCATATTGTTGATGGTTGACTTATGTTAATGTGTATTGTTGATGATTGACTTTATTTTAATGCGATTAATGTTAATGATTGAATATATGTTGATAATGATAATTGGATGTATTATAATGTTACTAAACTTTTTGTTTTGTCATAGATATCTAATATAGTGGTACTTGGTAGAAACAAACCGAAGAAGGTATCAAGTATGGAAATTGTAGAACAAAGGGATCTGCAACTTCAACTTGATCAATCAGTTGGTTTCATCAATTTAATTCCTAGCCAACAGTAACATTCTACCTCAGCCACTAATGAAATTATTCATACACAACTTCAGTCTACCTCAAACAATAATGAATCAACTCGTGCAGAGGAATCTGCAGGTTTGTTAATCTTTAACACCTACAAATAGACTTATACTCAAATATATATTGAGATGTTTTAATATTTCCTTATCATTATTGATATATTATCAAGTTCCAATGTTAATATTAAAAAAAGATGTAGAGTTAAAATTGGGGATTATGAATTGCAATGAATGAATGTTGCAATGAGTAGTAAGTTGTTAATACAAATTAATACTCAAAAAGGTCATCCTATAGATAAGATACAATTTACAAAATTGTCAAGTGAGTTGAGGATTATTACAAGAACAAAATTACCTTTTCCGAAGCATGTTAAGGACTTAAAGGAAGACAACTTACTTGAAAATGCTTTAGATAAAGTTATGGTAATTTTTCAATATATTTAAATATACGCAATATTGTTTTAATTATTTTAAGATTAATTACAATTTTACTTATTTTTCACTGTTGAAATTGAATATTGTTGACATCGAGAACTTTGATGATTCAAACTATTTGACTTTATTATTGAGACAAAAGACCAAAGATGACCATTATAAGTTGCATTGGCATTATAAATCTTTTTTTTTGATTTGGGGGCATGAAGACATGTTCCTAAATGAATGTCTCAAGAAAACTGGAATAATTTGTGAGACTATTGGGCTGACACTAACATTTATATTTGTTTTCTTTCCTTTCACATTTGCTTCCATTAATATTGTTAGATGATTTAATGACTACCTAATCTTTTTTTGAGGAAAATAGTGAGAAAGTAAGAAGAAAAATGAAAACACCTCACAATTAAGAGTCCAAATCATTTGTAGTCTTCTGAAATGAATATGTAAGATCATTGTTTATAAGTTATAATTATGTCAATAACCACTATATTATTTATTATGACTTGTATTTTTCTTTCATAAATAGAGTGAGAAGGAACTACATGGACAAGATTGTGATAGGATCATACTATACAAAGTCACTAACTATAAGGAAGCTGGATGTTAGAAGAAGTAGAAAATAACTACATAACTTTAAAATTTTGTTTAATATTTAAGTTTATTAATGTAGTAGCAAGTAATAATATTTGGATTTAATATTGGTTTTGTTTTGTTTTTAATTTTAGAATAAGATGCAAGAGTTATTAGAGAAATTAACGTCTGAGGGGAAAGAGGTCAATGTAAAAGATATTTACGATACCGTATATGTTTTAGCTATGTCAAAGGTCTTAGCTTTGGCCCTAAGCCAAATGTTTTAACCTCATCACAAAAAACAGTTATTCAATAACTTCAAGTGGAAAACAAGATACTTAAGGATAAATTACAAGATAATTGAGCAAAATTAGCCAAAAATGATAAGTTATTCAGAAAAATACTTAGCCTAGATTATGATAGCAATGAAGATGAAAGCAAATAGGATTAATTACATCTCTCATACTTTTTTCTTTCAATTCCTGTTTGAATTATAATTTAGATTTAATACTTTTTTCCCAAATTACAGAATTGATGAAGATGTAACTGCTAAGTACTTATGTCGTAAATGGTAAAGTTATGTGATGTTTGCTTTAATTAAAACCTATTGTTTCAATAATCATAATATTTTTATTATATTTTAATGAAGCTTTTGGATTATTATAGGTTCATCGACAAAGACAAACCTAACTTGTCATTCCAGTTATGTTGTAATTTTTTTATAATCTTAGTATTTATAATTTATAAACTAGTCTCTATATTTATTATTTTGACTATAAGAATTGTTAAAGTTGTAATTAAAATCTTATATACAAAGAATATTCTTTTTTTTGGTATAATAATATTTTACCTTTTACATACAATGCTTCAAAGTATCACTTATTCTTGTACAATTTTTTGTAAAATAAATTAACAATAAAAATTCATCAATTCATTATATATAATAACGTGGATTAAAATGTAACAAATATTTTTATTCCAAACTTGTTTAACATTTGGTTAAAACATAAGTAAAAAAATTTGGGTACATTTTATGAAATGTAGCTAAAAATATTTGTCTACCCTTTTAGAAATGTAGATAAAAATATTTTGCTATGTTTATGGAAATGTAGCTAAAAGATTTTGGCTACGTTTCTGGAAATGCATCTAATTTTTTTTACTATATTTCTAAAAATATGCCAATTATATTTATCTATGTTCTAAAAAATGTTGCTAAAACTAATCCTAGAAACTTAGCTAATAGTTTTTAGCTACAAAAAAGAAGAGTATCCAAACCTATTGTTGATGATTCCTTCAAACGTTGCTAATAGTTTTTGGCTTATTTTTATAGCCAAAAACTATTAGCAACAATTACAGAAAACATCAAATACAATTTTTAGCTACAGGGATTTGATGAAATTTTGGGTGACAAAATGAAATCGTAGCTAAAAATTGTAGGCGACTTTTTTTATACCTTTAGCTACGATTTTTTTCATGCGAAAGGTCAACTTTGTTATAATGTCCATTGATGAAAGTCCTCTAACCTTTTTCATCACCTCAAATATTTAAGTTCTTTTCTTACTAATATCCACAAAAAGAGTAAATGCTTTTTTCATATCTTTTAAAGACAAAGTAAATTCTTTTTCAGATTTAACCAAGCCTTTTATATTATATATTAACTCCAAAAGTTGCATATGAAATGGATCTATGATCTTCTTACACTTTCTTTTTCTAGGTTTGGATGGTGATGTTGAATTGTTTTTTCGCACATTATTCATTATTTCTAATATTTGACTGCACATTATTCATATTAATACTTGTTTCAATATTATTGTCATTTCCTTCTACAATTTCTTGTCTTAAACCTCAAGCTATATTTTATGTTGCTCTATCTTTTACATAAATTTTAGCTAGTCGATTGAAATGGACAAATAGTTCTATGTATAAAGCTAGTGCTCCTTCACAGCTTTACAAAATAATAACAATATTATCATAAATAATTATGTGCATAAATAATAAATTCCTATACAAAAAGTAGTAAAAAGATAAAAAGTTTATTTATACATTTGTCCAACCCATGTAAATTTCTTTATCCCCAATCACAATTTTTTTTTCTTATCATCCCATCCAAATGTACTTCCATTTTGTTAAATATCCAATATGTATCTAAGTAGCTTCTTTAGAATTTTAACTTTAGATTTAATATGAGATGTTGCTTTAAAATCAGTTTCAGACATTCTTTTTTTAAAACACCTTTTAAGTTTAGGATAATATCCATTTTTATATTTATAATCTACCTTCCATATTGTGCCTGCCAAATTATAAAATATGTTATCAAGCATTTTTTCTTCCTCATTATTCCAATATTTTTATTTTTCCTTCATTAAATAGTTACATATTGTGTATTATTTGTATTCTCTTTATGAGATTCCATCTAAAAGGTGTATGCAATTAAAATTTATAACAAAAATGAAAACAAATAAAAATAATTAAAATGTTGCATATGTGAAAAGTAAATAATATTCATAAATAACTAATAATATTCAAATATTTTCAAGAAAACTACAAGTAAATAAATTATAGAAATTATTAATAATAAATGTCAACAGCCTCTTTTAGCTCTCTACGATATAAACATTTCTCTTGCTAAATTATCTTTCCATATAGTCTATTGATTATATGTTTCAATATCATCATTTAAATCAATATGGTCATTATTTTCCAGCCACAAATCGTAGCTTTCCAAACTCATTCGAATCACCAATAACACTACTCCAAGTAGGTTTCTCTTAACTTTTTTGAAAACAACATGTAACACCACTACCATAGAGTATATACCCGAACATTCAGAGGACATTCAAGAACATACCCTATGATAATGGCATGTTAGAGCGATCTTATACGCTTATTATGGCATCATACACTTTACAAACATTGAAAGGTAACTTTTCCAATTCATTCACTAAGATAATTTACATAGTAGTTATTAAAACAAATATTTACATTATCACAAATATCTTAGATGTTTACTCCTCTATTTACAAAAATTTCTACATGACAAAAGAAACTGCATAAATACAATCTAAAACTCCTCAGATGTCAGCTGACTGACCTTTGAGTCATTTCTTAATACCAAAACGTTCTTCTAGTGTGTCTTAGAAACTAAGTCTCCTCTCTCTTACCTAAAAATTCCACATTGATGAGTTTTGCGAATTCAGTGAGTGAACCATCCTTGATGTGCTCACTCATTTAGAACATCAAACATTTCAAATATAATTCAATTGCACAATATTTCTCATCTCAGCAATTCATCATGGATTACACTTATTTCATATAATCTTTTCAGAAGAATTCAATCATATTATCAAATGTAAACAAATATGGCATATCCCAATATCATCACAATTCATACATGTTTTCACATTCATATATATACAAATGCATATGCATATGAGACTCCATTTTTGTTGTTATTTTGTTATGACCGAGTGCCTTTCACTATCCAATATCCCTTGTGGATATTGGGCTCTTTTCAGATACTGTCTCGTACCTATTGTGAATACCAGGCTCATTAATCACGGAGTTAGTGGCTCTACGTGCACATTTCTAAGTTTTAAGCTCTTTTAAACTAGCTACTCCAGTCACAATGCTTTTATCTGATCAAGCATATTAATTTGATGCATCAAATCATAAAATATGCCATCAATAACATTTATTCATGATGCACAGTCAAATTCACATGTTCATAGGACCTAAGTCTGGCATTTAACAATTTGTTGAGAATACAGATATCTTTCAGATTCATATGCAATCATAACACTTCTAATGCATTCCTAAATATTAAAATTCTCAGACCATTAATGTTTGGAATTGTCACGTATAGGTCATTAACAGTTAAATAACTGGAAGTTAAACAGAAATAAATCAATCCTAGTGAGAACATCTAGGTTACTCACAGTACGCTCCAGATTACGCTATTGCCTGGATGGTCTGGCAATGTCTGGATTTAGTCATTCGACTTGTGCATCTAAAATCATCCAATACACATAAAATTTGTATTACAAATTCGATCAATCAAATACATATTCAATCATGCATATATATATGTGCCATGTTTAATGCGTGCTTAATGACTTCTCCAGATATGTTTCCTTAATCACAATTTATGATCATTCAAACATTATCACTTGGATATGTCTTGTTTGCACTTAGGTTTACACCTCAATTAACTTGTTTAATTTAAATTCATAAATCAATCATTAAACTAGTTCATTTCAAGCCTAAATGCATCATAGGAAAGTACCTTATCATTAGTTGTTTCAAATATCACTTAAAAGAGAAGTATTTATGTCTAAGCTTTGCCCACGATTGTGGTGAACCTTGTCATAATCGTGGTGGAACTTGCCACGATCGTGATAGAACATTATGCATCAGGCCATGACTGTGGGGAATCTGCCACGATTGTGACAAAAACTAATTTACTAGGCCACGATCGTGCCTTGCCTTTCTTCCTTCATTTCACCACGAATTACCATACTTAGAACCATCATTTACACCTCCAGTTTTTCTAGAATTCATGTTCATTATGCAATCTCATTTAGACCTGAATTATACTCCAATTCTAGCTCAAAATTATTCATTTGATAGATCATAAATCATGGTCTTTCATGCATCAAAAATCAAACTAGAACTATCATATATTATCATGCATATAGTCCTAATTCTTTCTCAATTCAAGAACACTATACTAACATCTTCCTTTAGAATAAATTCACCTATATTATAATTTAAATCTAGACCTAATTCATCTATGATTCAACCTATACAATCTACGATTTTCCCACACTAAGAACAAGTATGAAAACTTTTAAGTTTATCCAACACATTTCAACACATATCATCACTAACATCACATGCATTTCATTCCAATTAAAGCATCATTCTTATACTATTAATCATGCCAATAAGATCAGATTGTTACTTACTTATTAGACTTCTAACACAGCTCAAAACTTCAAGATGACCTATCCTTCTAAGCAAGCAAATTCAATAAAATTCTAAGGTGAAAACATATTGATTTTCAACAGCAAAATGAAGGCCATTTTGAATAGATTTCTTGGATATTTTGTGAAGGATGTATGCATAGTTTTGGTGTAGAAATTTAACTAGGGTTCAAGAAAAATATAAAGAGAAAAACTTGTTGCAAGTTTCGGTGGAGAAGGAGAATGAAGGCAGCAGAAACTTGGCTGCTGAAGCTTGTTTCATCAACATTCTAGGTGTCATCATTTAATCTCAACATTTGTTTTAAGGCATGGAAGACATTTGCCTAATTAAGATGCTGCCTTAATCTACACATTAAGTTGCCATATGTCACCAATTAATTATTGCACATGTCTCTTAATAATTAATCCACTTGTCACTCCATGATTGATCTATTTGTCATTTAATTACTAGTCCATTTGTCACTTATTTAACTATGCCAAATGTCACTCACTTATAGGCTTAGTCACCCTAATTTTTCATGTATCAATTTATCCTACCATTTGGCATTTTTCCTAATCCAAATATACATATTAGTTTATCAATCTCCCAATTAATCACAATTAATTCTAAATTACCAATTATGATCCAATCAAATAAAAACTCCCAATTAATCACAATTAATTCTAAATTACCAATTATGATCCAATCAAATTAAAATTCAAGATATAACAATTCACAATTCACATCATAGTCATTTTAAAAACTTTCACACCCAGGGATATGTCAATTGAGTGCATATACTATCTTTGTAATATGTACAAATTATAATTCGTGTGTGTATGCTATACAAATGAAATGCTCTTAATGCCAATACCCATTCACAATGATTTAGGGTTCTAACCTTAAGCATGTTTTGGAAACTGGATATTACACAACAATTGGAGTAAGAGGTGGTTTACATTACAAGAAAATGGGTGTTTAGTGACAAAAATTACTGATGGAATTGTTGAGTGTAATTATGCAACACAAACTACTCGTTTTATGCTCAAAAAGCACAAGTGTACAGGTCGTGACTTGTAGTTAAAAAGTGGATATCGATCCCACAGGGATTGATGCCCAGACACTACTTAATTCATATTAGACTTTGCTTAAGAAACAAAATTGTTTAATAAAAATAATCTAGAAAATTAAATTAAAACTAAAAGACTAATAATGAACACTGAGCAATACCAAATGCAGAAAAATTAGAATTCAAGAATCTAAAGACTAGAGATTACTTTTTCCCTATTTTGTCTACCTCCTATTTTATTAATCGAATTGTGTCTCACCTAACATTTCCGAATGTATTAAGTACCCTCTCCCAAGCTGTAATTAATTGTCCCTAATCAAATTAAGTGGAATCAATTAAATGATCTCTCAACCTACCCAATGACTCCACAAATTCAACTAGTTATTAAACTATCCTATGGGTGATCAATTGAATTCGCTGAGATCTCTCTTCTAACTATTCAATTGACGTGATGATTTGCAACTCTATAGGTTGCCAACTCTCTCAATTTGTTGCGAGATAACAAATAAAATCAACAATCATCAAGGACACTTTCATTCAATTCAATAAAATAGGAGTTCTAACAAATAGTTCAAAAGTAATCTGTAAAACTAAATCAGCCACTCATGGTCTCCATAACATCATCAACACACAAATAATCCATCTTACAAAGATTAGAAGAAAGAAAAACATAGGAAATTGAATAAAAGAAACTTCTTCTCTTCTTTGCCAAAATCTAGAATTTGGGATGTTGATGTGCTATTTCCCCCAATCTTGATGATAATCCTTGACTTCAATCCATCTTTAAGGATAAAAACTTGTGTTCTTCACTCAAGGAGGCTCTTTTTACAGAAGGCTTTCGTCTCTCTTTGACCATGGAGGCTTAATTCTTGTTTAATAGTCTAGAAACCCTAAGTTTGATAAAGCCTCATATAATGACTCGGATTATAATTACCACGATTGTGGGAATTGGCAACAAAGAGTCTCCTATTCTCTTCTCCTCTTTAGTCTCTAGCTCAATCTCGAAGTTGTTCCATCTTCATTCGTACATAAAAATAATCAATTCTTACCCTAAATTAACGTCAAACATAAAAGAACAACAATGGAAATCAAACTAAATGAAAACGTACAAAATGAATCCTAAACTATAACAATAATCAACAATTATACAAGAAACACATGCCAATTACTTAGAAAAAAATTGACTAACTCACAACTATCAATATCCCCACACTTAAATCTTTGCTTGTCTTAAAGTAAAATAAATACAACCAATCAATTCTATCACTTCATTTTCACAAAGATCAAAGCATAGAATTCCTCAAATTTAAGCTAACTCAAATATCAAGTTAATATACATATCATGACTATTTTTTCATTGGCGTACATAAGCAAAATAAAGAATTGACACCATCACTCAAAGATAAGTAAAGATGCAAAATGAATCTTCTCATGGTTTTCACTCACTTCTCTCAAGTGTTTGATGGTTGGTGTTTCGCTCAAACTTCCTATAGGAAACTACACTACTGCTAATACACCAATTCTCCTCTTTAACAATTCATGCATAAATAGATCAAAAGAACTTGTTTAAAGTTGTAATATGGTAAGGGTTAAGGTGGGTAGAGAGGAACAAAAAGTTAACACAAGAATTCATAAGGCAAAAAGCGGATAAAATGGGATAACAAAACATAACTTCGAGATATACAAATATAACTAATATTCTGCCCTTATTGACGTTATTCGCTTGTTCATAATTTTTCTTTTCTTCTTTTTTTCTTTTCAACTTTTTTCATTTTTCTTCCTTTTTCTAAATACATGGAGGTACTATGAATCAAAACAGCACTACATGCATTGTAATCCACAGGAACAAATATACTCAACTTATCTCGGTAAAATTTTCACAACGATCCCAACTAATGTATTACTTGATACTCTACCAAGCTTGTGAATGGGTAGGTTAATGAGGTTTAAGGTTTTAAAATTTTTGGTGTTTTCAAGAAACAAAAGGTTAAGGCTCAATGTGGGTAGCAAGGGATAATCCAAAGGGTAGGTCATTTAAGCCAAGGGTTAACGCAAAAAGGCTTAAATTATCCATATTAAGCATACATCCAGTAAGCTCAAACCGATTCAAAGCAAGTTCTGAATGTAATAACCTAAGGAAGTGTCACTCAACAAAGAAATGGAATGATTATGGAAGGAGTCATATGGCTCAATCCTCACATTGGCTCAAATGAAAACTCATTATGCATCTCTACACTATCTCATTATTTAAGTGTCAATTTGTGACTAAGTTTATGTAACCAACTACTTTCCATCACTCTATATGGTTCACTTTCTTCTCAAGTAGCCTAATCTGAGTTCAAGCATATATTTAATCTAATTCCAACTAGCATGATAGAATCTCATGGAAATATCCATTAGAATGATTCAAGTGTAGTTCCACACAAAGCACATGATATGCCTAAACATGCATCCTATTTAACAAAATGCAAACAATGCAATTGAGAAAGTGAATGTCACTTCCCCATACTTAAAGATCACATTATCCTCAATGTGACAATTCAACCACCAAATAAAGGAAAATGACATCAAACCAAACAAAAGAAATTAAATCAAACAAAAGAAATTGAAACAAACAAATGACATCAACCCAAATAAAAATGACAACAAACCAGACAAAAAAAGACATGAAACCTAACAAAAGAAAATGACACAAATTAAAAGTAAAAGGGGTAAGAAAAGCTTATTGAGATGATGGCGAAAATGGTGTTGGCAACTGTGTTTGTTGATTTGGGAAGTCATTTGCTATTGGTTGAAGGCTATCTGGTTGAGGATTTGTTGAAATCGGTCAACCTCCGCTGGTGCACTTGGTTCCTCCTCTGCTGCTTCATCCTCTGGCTTTGGGACTGCTCGGGATATGGAGGGTTGGGAAGTGGCTATATTGGTGCCCCTTCTGTTCCTCATTGCATTTCGCATCTGAGGATTTCAAAGTTCTGTAGAATGGAACTCCAAAATCTCATAGCGTCTCAAATACGATATGTCAAACATATCGAATGGCGTTATACGCACATCTTCCATATCAAGGTTATAAAATAGAGCTAAATTAGTAACAACATAAGACATGCCAAAATATGAACTCTTTTTATTTACGACACTCGCTATTGATCTCAAAATTTTAAAAGGCGTGTTAATTTTAATTTTTCGATCCATGCACCATAAAAAGAAAAGTTCTTTGGTCGAGCATTTGTTACTTTCAGTTTTATTAAACACAGTTAAGCACATAAATTTGTGTAAAAGTAAATGCTCGGCACTACAGATTAAAGAGTTTAGTGCATTCTTAGAGTCAAAATTTTCTTCCCCCGTCAGAGTTTTCCAGTAATCATCCAAATAAAAATCACACGATCATCTAAAACTTTAGTGTTTGGTAAATCAAAAAGACCATGCATGATAATATAATCCAATTTATAAATAGTGCCAAATATCCTAAACTAGAAAACGTCCATTTTAGGATTATATCAGACTGTAGTGAAAAACTCTATGGTCATCATAGGGTGAAAAGGTTTGCCACATCAAACAAACCTATTCCAACCCATGTTTGTAGCTAGTTGCTCTATTTTCCGCCACACTCCTATAGTTTCTAACAATTCAAAATCAAAATACCTAGGAGTGACTAGTTCTCTATCCTTATGGTCTCAAAAATGTGTACCTTCTTCTTCTGAATAAATTGGAAATGGGGAACGACAATCTGCAGCTAAATCGAGCTTACCTTCACTGAAAATTTAAAGGTGCAATTCATTAAACAATTTCCTAGCCATCATCTTCCTTGGTGCCATTTTATGAAGAAAACCTGCAAAAATAAGAGAAAGAGAGTGAAATTCGTATTTACGAGAAAGGAAGAAAAATCTTACCTAAATCCTTGTGTTTTAAATGATTAATGCATTAAAAGAATAAAGGATTGTAAGATTAATGAAAAGACATGAAGAAACTACCAAGAATCTAAAGGAAAATTGAGGAGTTTTAGAGAGTGGGAGGAGAATTTTGGTAAGGAGTGAAATTTTGAAGAATGAGGGAAAGAAGAAAAGGGGAAAAATTTAAAATTTCCCCTGGATGAATTCCCACAATTCCCACAATCGTGAGATTTCTCTCCAGAAACCACGACCGTGGGAATCACTCCAATTCCCACGATCGTGGGATGAAGTGATTCTCACACTTTTAAACCTTCTTCCAAGCTTAGTATTAGTTCTCCATGATCCCACAACCTATAAACATATCAAATTAATATTATTAACAAGAATTTCAAAAGAAAACATTTTGAAATTCAAACAAAATCAAAATAAATATCAATCAAATTCAAATCAAGCACAATAATAATTGAAATAAAAAACAAATAAACAAAAACAATTAAAAGTAAATTTCCATGGGTTGCCTCCTATACAACGCTTGTTTTAATGTTAGTAGCTTGACACTCTTCTTTCATTGGAAACTTAGCCAAGATCAATTATGAGCGGCTTGCTTCCACCCTTTTCGTTCAACCTCAGTTTTGTTGCTTGTAGGTAAGCTACAAGTTGCAAAATAATCAAAAGGACAATATGGATAATATTAACAAAATGCAAACAATGCAATTGAGAAAGTCAATGTCACCTCCCCACACTTAAAGATCACATTATCCTCAATGTGACAAGTCAACCACCAAATAAAGGAAAATGCCATCAAATCAAAGAAAAAAATTAAACCAAACAAAAGAAATTGAAACAAACAAATGACATTAACCTAAACAAAAATGACAGCAAACTAGACAAAGAAAATTATATGAAATCCAACAAAAGAAAATGACACAAATTAAAAGTAAAAGGGGTAAGGAAAGCTTATTGAGATGATGGTGGTGATGGTGCTGGTGATGGTGTTCATTGATTTGGGAAGTCATTTGCCATTGAATAGGTACATCACACCAAACAAACCTATTCCAACCTATGTTTGCAGCTAGTCGCTCTATTTTCTGCCTCACTCTTATGGTTTCTAACAGTTCAAAATCAAAATACCTAGGAGTGACTAGTTCTCTATCCCTAAGGTCTCAGAAACGTGTACCTTCTTCTTTCGAATAAATTGGAAATGGGGAACGGTAAACTGCTGCTGAATCGGGCTTACCTTCACCGAAAACTTTAAGGTGCAATTCATCAATCGGTTTCCTAACCATCACTTTCCTTAGTGTCATTTTACGAAGAAAACCTGTAAAAATAAGAAAAATAAAGTGAAATTCGTATTTAAGAGAAAGGAAGAAAAATTTTACCCAAATCCTTGTATTTTAAATGATTAAGGAATGAAAAGAATAAAGGATTGTAAGATTAATGAAAAGAGATGAAGAAAATACTAAGAATTTAAAAGAAAATTGAAGAGTTTTAGAGAGTGGGAGGAGAATTTTCGTGGGATAGAGAGAGAAGGAGTGAAAATTTGAAGAATGAGGGAAAGAAGAAAAGGGGAGGGAAATTTAAATTTCCCTTTTAATTCCCACAATTCCTAATTCTGTCGATCTTCACATGCTCCTTGTGCTCATGCACCTGCAAATAGATAAGGAAAAGTATCAAAAACTCTTAAATCAACGTAATCTAAATTAAACAAGACATTAATCAATCAATCCTCGACAACGATGCTAAAATTTTTTTGAGTTTAATTACGTAACATAAACTACTCATTTCACGCTCAAAAAATGCAAATGTATAAGTCGTGACTTGTAGTTAAAAAGCAGATATTGATCCCACAGGGATTGATGCCCAGACACCACTTAATTCAAATTAGACGTTGTTTAAGAAACGAAATTGTTTAATAAAAATAATCTGGATAATTAAATTTAAATTAAAACACTAATAATGAACACTGAATAATACCAAAATGTAGAAAAATTAGAATTCAAGAATCTAAAGACTAGAGATTACTTTTTCCCTATTTTTTCTCCTTCCTATTTTATTAATCGACTTGTGTCTCACCTAAGATTTTCGAATGTATTAACTATCCTCTCTCAAGGTGTAATTAATTGTCCCTAATCAAATTAAATGGAATCAATTGAACGATCTCTCAACCTACCCAATGATTCCACAAATTCAGTGATCAATTGAATTCGTCAAGATCTCTCTTCTAACTATTCAATTGACGTAATGATTTGCAAGTCTATAGGTTGCCAACTCTCATTGTACAATCCTACGTAAATAATCTTACTCACTCTCTCGATTTGTTGCGAAATAACAAATAAAATCAATAATCATCAAAGATGCTTTTATTCAATTCAATAAAGGAGTTCAAACAAAATAGTTCAAAAGCAATCCCTAAAACTAAATCAGCTACTCATGGTCTCCATAACATCATCAACACACAAATAATTCATCTTACAAAGATTAGAAGAAATAAAACACATAAAATTGAATAAAAGAAACTTCTCCTCTTTGCCAAAATCTAGAATTTTGGATGTTGATGTGCTATTTTCCCCAATATTGATGATAATCCTTGACTTCAATCCTTTATCAAGGTTAAAAACTTATGTTCTTCACTCAAGGAGGCTCTTTCTATAGAATGGTTTTGTCTCTCTTTGATCATGGAGGCTTAATTCTCTTTTAATGGTCCAAGAACCCTAAGTTTAATGAAGCCCCGCAAGATGACTCGGATTATAATTGCCAATTCCCAAGATCATGGGAATTGGCAATGGATCATGGGAATTGGCAATAGAGAGTCTCCTTTTCTCTTCTCCTTTTTGATCTCTAACTCAATCCTCAAGTTGCTCGCTCTTCATTCCTACACAAAAATAATCAATTCTTACCTTAAATTAACATTAAACATAAAAGAACAACAATGGAAATCAAACCAAATGAAAACATACAAAATGAATCTTAAACTACAACAATAATCAACAATTATTCCAGAAACACATGCCAATTACTTAGAAAAACCTAGACTAATGCACAACTATCAACATCCCCACACTTAAATCTTTACTTGTCCTCAAGCAAAATAAATACAACCAATCAATTCAATCACTTTATTTTGACAAAGATCAAAGCATACAATTCCTCAAATGTAAGCCAACTCTAATATCAAGTTACTATACATATCATGACTACTTTTTCATTGGCGTACATAAGCAAAATAAAGAATTGACACCATCACTCAAAGATAAGTAAAGATGCAAAATAAATCTTCCTCATGGTTTTCACTCATTTCTCTCAAATGTTTAATGGCTGGTGTTTCACTCAAACTTCCTAGAGGAAACTACACTACCATAGGCTTGCTAATACACCAATTCTCCTCTCCAATGATTTCATGCATAAATAGATCAAAAGGACTTATTTAAGGTTGCAATGTGGTAAGGGTTAAGGTAGGTAAAGAGGGAAAAAAAGTTAACACAAGCATTAGTAAAGCAAAAAGCGGATGAAACGGGATAACAAAACATAACTCCGAGATAGACAAATATAACTAATATTCTGCACTTATTGATGCTACTCACTTGTTCATACTTTTTCTTTTCTTCTTTTTCTCTTTTCAACTTTTTTTTTCATTTTTCTTCCTTTTTCTAAATACATGGAGGTACTATGAATCAAAACAGCACTACATGCATTGTAATCCACAGGAATAAATATACTCAACTAATGTCAGTAAAATTTTCACAACGATCCCAACTAATATATTACTTAGTACTCTACTAAGCTTGTGAATGGGTAGGTTAATGAGGTTTAAGTTTTTAAAATTTTTAGTGTTCGAGAAAAAAAAGGCTAAGGCTCAATATGAGTAGCAAGGGATAATTCAAAGGGTTGGTCATTTAAGCCAAGGGTTAACCCAAAAAAGGGCCTAAATCATCTCTATTAAGCATGCATCCAGTAGCCTCAAATTGATTCAAAGCAAGTTCTGAATGTAATAACCTAAGTAAGTATCACTCAACATAGAAATGGAATGACTATGGAAGGAGTCATATGGCTTAATCCTCCTATTGGCTCAAATGAAAACTCATTATGCATCTCTACACTACCTTACTATTAGAGTGTCAATTTGTGACTAAGCTTATGTAACCAATTACTTTCCATCACTCTATATGGTTCACTTTCTACTCAAGTAGCCTAATCCGAGTTCATGCATACATTTAATCTAATTCCAACTAGTATGACAGAATCTCATGGCAATATTCATCAGAACGATTCAATTGTAGTTCCATTACTGACACAAAATACATGATATGCCTAAATATGCATCCTATTTAACAAAATGTAAAAATGAAATTGAGAAAGTCAATGTCATCGCCCCACACTTAAAGATCATATTATCCTCAACGTGACAAGTCAACCACTAAATAAAGGAAAGTGACATCAAACCAAACAACAAAAATTAAACCAAACAAAAGCAATTGAAACAAACAAATGACATCAACCCAAACAAAAATGATTGCAAACTGGACAAAAGAAAATGAATTGAAACCTAGCAAAAGAAAATGACAAAAATTAAAAGTAAAAGGAGTAAGAAAAGCTTATTGAGATGATGGTGGCGACGATATTGGTGAAGGAGCTTTAAAATTGCTCCTCTGATAGAATGTGAGGATCCTCTTCTTCAAGCTACGTTGCTACGTATGGACTTACCGCATTTGGGTGCCAAATTCGTTGATTTGGAAAGTTATTTCCTGTTGGTTTGAGGACATTTGGTTGAAGATTTGTTGAAATCGGTCGACCTCTGCTAGTGCACTTGGCTCTTCCTCTGCTGTTTCCTCCTCTAGCATCGAGACTGCTTGGAATGTGGAAGGTCAAGAAACGGCTATGTTGGTGCCCCTTTGTTCCTCACTGCAGCATGCGTCTGAGGATTTTGTAGTGTTCGCTCAAGGTTACACGCTCTAAGTTTCAATATTTTTAACCTTGGTAATTACCACAAGCGCACGCATTCGCGTAGTACCTAAGGTGTCGATCCCACAAAGAAGGGAACTAGCCCTAAGTCTAATGGCAGCTAAGTCAAAAAGCCTAATTAAACAACTATTGTAGGAATTAAAACTAATCAAGAATCAAATATGAGAATTTAAATCACCAAAAGAACAAACAGAAGCAACTCACACAAATAATTCGAATTTCAACCTAGAAGTGACCAATTGAGAGAAAGGGGGAATTTATTTGAAATTAAAGAAAATCCATCCAATTATTAATTTTCCAATTTAATGGGCCTAAATGGTCCTAGGGTGAATTACTCTCTCTCGAGTTATAATTCTTAACCCCAATTAATATTCCTAATTTAAATTATGGAAATTACAATCTCTATCCGCAATTTGTCCAAAACCTAAATTAGTGCTAACGTTGTCTATTAACCTACTGGGAATCTGTGCTTGATCACTCATTACACGACTCGACCAGTTTGATTCAATTCTCTACCTATCAATTTACCTAACTCTCGTTAACCTAAATCAATAATTTTCATCAGTTTACCCTCTCAATTTATTGCCTAGTTATGAAGAATCAAATTAAATCACAATAAATCGAAATAAAATACAATCAAAACAATCTTATTAATCTCAAGAATAAATTAACCTGAAGGTGAGTTTAGACAAAAGCATCAACACTCAACAAAAAATATTTTTATTCAATCTTAAGATTCCATACATCAATGAAATTGAAATAACAAACAGAATATACTTTCGGAATGGATCTCGGAGTCATGACTATAGGAAACCACCTATTTCGCGAAGTACCTCGCGTTAATGTACGTCGCGTCAAGTATATCTCTGTGCCTCTCTTTCTTCGTCTCCTTCCTCAATCGATTGATCTCTAACTAGGTTTTCACTCGGATTTTGGTAGATTCTCTCTGTTTTTGTAACTCTTGGCTCTCTCTCCTAACTTCTAGTGGCTGTCACATCATATTCTATTTATATCTTTAAGGCTCTAGGTCAAAGTTGGGGTCGAATCGGTCTAAAAATTTGTCTAGAACTTGAGTTTTTCTATCAGCCCAATGTGGTGCACGATTGTGTCCCTGCCTGCCATGATCGTGGCCTATGTTTTTTCATTTCTGTCACATCGTGGCCCATAATGCACAATAATGCCCTGCGTTGACGCTATCTGTCATGATCATGGCTTGGCTGCTTCTGGTTCTTCTTTTTCTATCACGATCGTGGCCTGTGTGCACGATTGTGGCCTGGCTGCTTCTGGTTCTTCTTTTTCTATCACGATCGTGGCCTATGTGCACGATCGTGGCCTATGCTTTTTAGCCAAAAAACTCTTTAACTCTTGCCGTTCTTCCCTGTTTACCCTACAACACTAGCACACACATCAAGATACCTCAAAAATATACAATTTAAGCTTAAAGATTCAAGCTAATCAATAAAAACACTTAAACACAAAAACTAACCTAATTAAACCCTAAATGCATGTTAAACACTTGAAATGACATTAAAATACTTATCAAATCTAATACTAAAACATAATACAAATCACAACTACTAACATCCCCACACTTAAACGTTTGCTTGTCCTCAAGCAAATCAAACAACAAACATGTAACATCAAAGATACACAATGCAATAATATGGCAACGACTCTAATCTTCGTGAAATAAATTTAATCACGAACAAAATCATTTAAATTATATCAAATCATTAACTAACAAAATGGGTTTCTAGGGGCTTTGACTAGATATACAACTTAATCGAGACCCATGTGCTAACTTATGTACCTTTTTTAATTATGCATATGCATTAATAATTTTTACGGTCTCTCAGAATCTGTAACCCTTCCTAGGTATATTTTCAAGAAGCAAAAAAATCAAGCTTATTACAGGAACATTATGTTTTTATTTCAAACTTTTTTCGAGACTTAGTATTTTACTCGAAGGTAAACATTGACGATGAATGTCGATATGGTTAATTGACTAGGTCATTTATTAACAGCTTGGTTGAAACGTCATTATAGCCTTTTTATGCGAAGGCACATATTTGTATTTGTTTACTCAGCTAATATCACGTGTTCAACTAGCTACTAGCTCTACTCATAACCTAAAGGTCAACAACATAGTACTTACTTTTTTTTAAACACTCGTTTCCATGTAAAAAAAAAAAGTAAAGCTATTTAGCAAAAAGGCCTCAAAGTAAATGTGTTATGTCTTTCCTAAGGGTTCTTTCTAAACGTGTTATGTCTAAATCAGACGTTACAGTTGTGACTCTTGTGTTCATACAGGAGTACGAATCCTATGTAAAATCAATGGAAAAGAATAACAACCTAATGCCTTAAATTATTGAACTAAATTGCCTTCCCTAGTAATGGCACCAAAAACTTGTTCGCTCAAGGTTACACTCTCTAAGTCTCAATATTTTTAACCTTGGTAATTACCGCAAGCGCACGGGTCGTTCACGTAGTACCTAAGGTGTCAATCCCACGAGGAAGGGAACTATTCCTAAGTCAATGTCATCTCCCCACACTTTAAGATCATATTATCCTCAACGTGACAAGTCAACCACCAAATAAAGGAAAGTGAAATCAAACCAAACAACAAAAATTAAACCAAACAAAAGCAATTGAAACAAACAAATGACATCAACCCAAACAAAAATGATTACAAACCGGACAAAAGAAAATGAATTGAAACCTAGAAAAAGAAAATGACAAAAATTAAAAGTAAAAGGTGTAAGAAAAGCTTATTGAGATGATGGTGGCGACGGTGTTGGTGAAGGAGCTTTAAAATTTCTCCTTTGATAGAATGTGAGGTTCCTCTTCTTCAAGCTACGTTGCTACATATGGACTTATCGCATTTGGGTGCCAAATTCGTTGATTTGGAAAGTTATTTCCTGTTGGTTTGAGGACATTTGGTTGAAGATTTGTTGAAATCGGTCGACCTCTTCTAGTGCACTTGGCTCTTCCTCTGCTGTTTCCTCCTCTAGCTTCGAGACTGCTCGGAATGTGGAGGGTCAAGAAACGGCTATATTGGTGCCCCTTTGTTCCTCACTGCAGTATGTGTCTGAGGATTTTGTAGTGTTCGCTCAAGGTTTCACGCTCTAAGTTTCAATATTTTTAACCTTGGTAATTACCACAAGCGCACGGGTCGTTCGCGTAGTACCTAAGGTGTCGATCCCATAAGGAAGGGAACTAGTCCTAAGTCTAATGGCAGCTAAGTCACAAAGCCTAATTAAACAACTATTGCAGGAATTAAAACTAATCAAGAATCAAATATGAGAATTTAAATCATCAAAAGAACAAACAGAAGCAACTCACACAAATAATTCGAATTTCAACCTAGAAGTGACCAATTGGGAGAAAGGGGGAATTTATTTGAAATTAAAGAAAATCTATCCAATTATGAATTTTCCAATTTAATGGGCCTAGACGGTCCTAGGGTGAATTACTCTCTCTCGAGTTATAATTCTTAACCCTAATTAATATTCACTAATTCAAATTATGGAAATTGCGATATCTATCTGTAATTTGTCCAAAACCTAAATTAGTTATAATGCTGTCTATTAACCTACTAGGAATCTGTGCTCGATCTCTCGTTACATGACTTAACAAGTTTTATTCAATTCTCTACCTATCGATTTACCTAACTCTTGTTAACCTAAATCAATGATTTTCACCGGCTCACCCTCTCAGTTTATTGGCCAATTATGAAGAATCGAATTAAATCATAATAAATCAAAATAAAATGCAATGAAAACAATCTTATTAATCTCAAGAATAAATCAACTCGAAGGTGAGTTTAGACAAAAGCATCAACATTAAATGAAAAATATTTCTAATCAATCTCAAGATTCCATACATCAATGAAATCGAAATAACAAATAGAATATACTTTCAGAATAGATATCAGAGCTGTAACTTGTGCGCATGATCGTGCCCTGGATGCTTCTAGTTCTTCTTCTTCTGTCGCGATCGTGGCCTGTGTGCACGATCGTGGCCTATGCTTTTTTGCCCGAAAACTATTTAATCCTTCCTGTTCTTTCTTGTTTACCCTACAACACTAGCACACACATCAAGGTACCTCAAAATATACAATTTAAGCTCAATGATTCAAACTAACCCATAAAAACACTTAAACACAAAAACTAACCTAATTAAACCCTAAATGCATATTAAACACTTGAAATGGCATTAAAATACTTATCAATTCTAACCCTAAAACATAATACAAATCACAACTATCATGGATTTCCATAAAATGGAACTCGAAAATCTCAGAGCGTCTCAAATACAATATGTTAAACATATCGAATGGAATTGTGCGCACATCTTCCACATTAAGGTTACAAAATAGAGCTAAAGTAGTAACAACGTGAGACATGCCAAAATATGAACTCTTTTTATTTACGACACTCACTATTGATCTAAAAATTCTAAAAAGGGTGTTAATTTAATTTTTCAATCTATGCACCACAAAAATAAAAGTGCTGTGGCTGAGCATTTGTTACTTTTATTTTTATTAAACACAGTTAAGCACATAAATTTGTGTAAAAGTAAATGCTCGGCACTACGGATTAAAGAGTTCGGTGCATTCCTAGAGTAAAAAATTTCTTCCCCTGTCAGAGTTTTCTATAAATCATCCAACTAAAAATCATCATGATCATCTAAAACTTTAGAATTTGGCAAATCAAAAAGACCATGCATGGGAGTATAATCCAATTTATAAACAGTTCTAAATAACCTAAACTAGAAAACGTCCATTTTAGGATTATATCAGACTGTAGTGAAAAACCCTATAGTCACTATAGGGTGAATAGGTAAGTCACACTAAACAAACCTATTCCAACCTATGTTTGGAGCTAGTCTCCATATTTTCCTTCTCACTCCTGTGGTATCTAACAATTCAAAATCAAAATACCTAGGAGTGACTAGTTCTCTATCCTTAAGGTCTTAGAAACACGTACCTTCTTTTTCCAAATAAATTGGAAATGGGGACCGGTAAGCTGCCACTAAATCGGGCTTACCTTTACTGAAAACTTGAAGGTGCAATTCATCAACAGATTTCCTATCCATCATGTTCCTTGGTGTGATTTTACGAAGAAAACCTACAAAAATAAGAGAAAGAGAGTGAAATTTGTATTTAAGAGAAGGGAAGAAAAATCTTAACCAAATCCTTGTGTTTTGAATGATTAATGCATGACAAGAGTAAAGGATTGTAAGATTAATGAAAAGAGATGAAGAAAATACCAAGAATCTAAAGGAAAATTGAAAAGTTTTAGAGATTGGGAGGAGAATTTTCATGGAGAGAGGAGTGAAATTTTGAAGAATGAGGGAAAGAAAAAAAGGGGAGGGAAATTTAAATTGCCCTCTGGATGGAAGATTTCCCACGATCGTGGGAATCACCTCCGTTCCCACGATCTTAGGTTTTCTCTCTAGAAAATTTTTGCAGAGATTTCCCATGATCGTGGGAATTAGTCCAATTCCCACGATCGTGGGATGAGGTGGTTCTCACGCTTCTAAACCTTCTTCCAAGAATAGTATTAGTTCTCTATGATCCCACAACCTACAAACACATCAAATTAATATTATCAACAAGAATTTAGAAAAGAAAACAAGTTGAAATTCAAATAAAATCAAAATAAATATCAATAAAACTCAAACCAAGCATAATCATAACTAAAATCAAACAAACAAATAGACAAAAACAATGAAAAGAAAAGTAAATTTCCATGGGTTGCCTCCCATGCATCGCATCTTTTAATGTCATTAGCTTGAAGCTCTTCATTTATTGGAAACTTAGTTAGGATCAATTATGAGCTTCCTACTTCCACCCTTTTCGTTCAACCTCAGTTTGTTGCTTGTAGGTAAGCTAAAAATTATAAAATAATCAAAAGGACAATATTGATAATATTATGAAAACCAATTAAGCTCAATAATGTCCTTTTTTTGAGTAAGTTGTCAAAATAATAGGGAATAACAAAACTCCCTGAATCTTCCATTGAATCCAATAGTTTGTCCTATAGGAAGGTGAGTTGCTCTCTTTCTTCCTTAATCACCTTCGTCTCCTCTGCTTCTTCTGCTTCTTGAGTAGAGACTTTCATAACTTCTTCAAACTCGATGTCTGTTGTCATCTATTCTTCGTCCTTTTTTCTTTAAAAGATTCGAAGACATCAATTATCCTAAATGAGTTACTATCCTTTAGATTTTTAAATACATAATTCGTGTTGAATGTCACTTAATCATCATCAATCCAAAAGATAGAGTTCTTTTCATGAACATTTACCCAAGATTTTTCGATGTTCACATATGGTATATCAAGAACTGGTGAATAATAGGGAGGGTCTTCATCTTCTTTCTTGATTTCTTGGTCTTCTATACGGTTAGGTTTAGCATGGTCTTCCACTGGTTCTTCTTGTTCATCCCCATTTTTAAGTGTGATAGCCTCATTATGCTCTCCTTGATATAATTCCATATTGCTCAAAGAGTCTTCCACTCTTATCTTACAAAATTCATAGGAAAGCTGTCTTACTTGAATTTAAAGGTTGTGAACAGAAGCGTCATGATTTTCAAAAACTTGATCAACTTCTCTTCCATTCTCTTCTGACTTTCCTCCTATATGAAAAATGTCCTCTTATGGTTCTCTTCCATTTCTTTTAGCTTATCCATGATTTTTTCGAATTTAAGATCCCATGAATTGGAATCATCTTTTTGAAATTCAAATAGGTCTTGATGTCCTATGTGAATACTTTCATTATTAGACTAACAGAAATCTGGGTGGTTTTGCCACTCCGAAGTGTGATAGTTGTCAATCGCATGACATTTTAGGGTTTAATTTGTTATGTATTTAGTGTGAATTTGAGTTTTGAGTATGCATTTAGGGTTTAATTATGTTATTTTGAGTGTTTTAGTGTTTTTATGAGTTAGATTAGGTCTTTTAGCTTAAATGTTATATTTTTGAGTTACCGTGATGCATTTGTTAGTGTTTTAGGGTAAACGGTGAAGAACAAAGAAGATGCAAAGAGTTTTGGGCCAAAGACGTAGCCCACTATTGTGGCACAGTAGGCCACGATTGTTACAGAGAAGGACGAGCCAGCAGCAGCCAGGCGATGATCGTGCACATAGGGCACAATCGTGACAGAAAGCCTGACACGATTGTGACAGAAAGCCTCTAAGTCAGGTCACGATCATGCATATTGGGCCATGATTGTGATAGAAAGGCTAAGGTACTAGCCATGATCGTGGCAGGTAGGGCCACGATTGTGGCCTGCGTCTGACTGACAGAAAAACTCAAGTTTTACAAGATTTTTTGAATCGTTTCTACCCCAACTTTGACCAAGAGCCTCAGAAGTATAAATAGAATATTACAAGTTAGAGGTAGCAGTCTTTAGAGAGCCTAGAGAGTCATGCAAGAGAGCTTTGATTCAGCCAAATTGGAGTTATCTAATGCAAAGAATTGATAATATATATGAATAGTGATATGTTTTAATATTTATGGTTAAATTTTGGAATTTTGAATTGTTTGTGTTGAGATAAGTTGTTAACTGCAGAAAGATGTAAAAAATAGGTTAATAATTGTTGAAAACAAAAGTGCAGTAGAGAGAGGAAGAAGAAGGTGATGGTTGCATGTCTGATTTTGGTGTTTGGAGTCTGCATATGCACTAGTGTCTTTTTACTGAACAAATTTGAATCTTTTGGCTATAACTTTTTCATCTAACCTCCAAATGACTTAAAAAATGAACCAAAACACTCCTAAGACATTGATTTTCCTCTCCATGAAAATTTAGAGCCATCTGAACTGATTTGTAAAAGGATTGATTGAAACAAATTGAGGGACTATGCTGGAATGTTACAAACTGGAGAATTTTCATTGAAAATACTTCGGTATTTTGATTATATCTTGAACTATAGATTTTCAAATGAGTTGATTCTTATTCATATTAAAGTAGAGACATATTTATACAACTTTATTGAAGAAGTAAAATTTTAATTCTATCCATAAGAGCCATGAAATTTATCTTGAAGTTGATAGTTGTGTTCTGTTGAAGTATAAGAAATAGTATAGAGTATTTTGATCATAACTTTCATGATACTGGACCAAAATGAATGAATTTAGTGTCAGTAGAAAATTAATACATAGAGAAACATTTTATTAGAAGAAAGTGTTGTCTGAAAACGTCTAGTTGTAAGTCTAAACTGGAAAGAAAGGAAGAAAAAGAAAGAAGAAAACGCAGCAAGTCACGATCATGTATCAGCACAATCGCGACTCTGCTGAAGGATGAGGAAAGTCATGATCATTCTTTAGCAAGATCGTGACTTTGTTGAAGCACGAGGAAAGTTACGATCGTGCCTCAGCATGATTGTGACACTACTAAATAAGGAAGAAAGTCACAATTGTGCACGTGCACGATCGTGACCCGATAGGTTTTATTAAAAAGTGAATTTTTGGATGTTCTTCAACCAAATTCAAGTAAGGTTGATACCATATGAGGTATGTAGGGTTTAAATGAGTTCTTAAATGATTTTAATTGATGTTGAATGAAGGGATTAAAGAGATTAAAGAGTTTTTAAGATTAAAGAATGTTTGGAAGGTGTTGAAATTGCTTATAAAATGTATTAAAGAAACATACCCGAGAAATTGTCATTGAACATTCATATTACATGATACATTCATAAATGTATTTATGACTGATTATTCTCACGAAAATACACATGAGTGACATAAATGTATTTGATTGTATATAGAAGAGCAAGTAGAGTGACCCCTTCTAGATATTGCTGGAACTTTAAGGCATTAAGCAATAAGGGAGCAATAGTGTGTAACCTAGACGGTCTCACTAAATTATTTGTTTGTTTTGATTATGCTTGCATTATTTTATGAATGTGTGATTGATTATACTAATTCCGGACATGAAGTTCAGAATATTCTAATTTGATGATTATGATATTGAAGTGCTCCTTTTATATATATGTGAATGGAATAAGTGATCATTATTGTTGAATGCCGGACCAAGGTCTGATGATTAATGTGAATGTGAAAGTGAAATTGAAATCAAGTGACTAATTGCATCTATATGAAAGTGAAGCATTCCATTACCTGAATGCATGAAAGAAGAAGGCAGTTGTGACCGGAGTTGCCAGAGTAAAGAGATTAAAGCTTATACTGTGATCAGAGCCTGAGGCTCAGTCGTGAAAGTACCCAGTATCCACTAAGAGATATGGGACATTATTTAATACAGCTCGGTATCCACTAAGGGATATGAACTAGTAAAAGGCACTCTGTCACAACAACAACACTAACAAGTGAAAGTGAGTCTCATGAGCATTGCATATACATTTTAATACATGTGTTTGACTGATGAAAGTGTATTGGTACCTTGTATTTGAATGAGAATATGATATATGATATTTCTTGCAAAATGCAAAGATGTGAAATATTTTTTACGTATGATAAGGTGTTACATGAATTAAGTAAACCATCAATGATGGTTACCTCATTGAGTTTGCAAACTCGTCTTAAATTGCATGTTCACATTTTAGGATTGAGAGGAAATTAGTTACTGAGAGACTACAAAAAGCATAATTCTTATACTTTTGTGAAGAAGAAATGGCTCAAAGGTTGGTCAGTTGAGAATGAAGAGTTTAGATAGATATTTTGTATATTTCCTCTTTCATGTAGCGTATTTGTATTAGGCTTCATCTTGTACGTACTCTGATGATAATGGAAACTTTGAATGTACATATATGGATGTTAAAAGCTACATTGTAAATTCGGATTTTGATTATGAAATGAAAAGAGGAATACATTTTGTTAATTTTGTTTATTTTGAAAATTTGGTGACTTTTATGTACAATAGTTGATGCCATGACTAAGTTAGATATGTTGCCATGTTATAAAGTGAAGGTGAGATAGTTAACACACCATTATTATAGATTATATACTAGAATGTCCACAGGGTATTCCGGTATGTAATTTATGGTAATTGGGTGTGACAAGGGTTAAGAATTATAACTTGAGAGAGTATAATTCACCCTAGGACTGTCTAGACCCGTTAAGTCAGTGATTGCATAATTGGTTAGGTTTCCATTAATTTTGAATTAAAATCCCCTTCCTCTCACTTGATGATTTCTAGGTTAATTTCATATTATGTTGTGTGATTTCTATTTTGTTTACACTTTGGCACTTTAATTTCTCATAATTGATTGTTGATTGATTTAATTTCTGCATTATTATTTGTTTAGAATTATTGTAGTTTAGGACGACCTTAGATTTTAGGACTAGATTAGGCTTCCTCATGGGATCGATAACTTAGGTACTACGCGAATGACTTGTGCGCTTGTGGAATTTACCAAGGTTATAAATAGTAAAACTTAGTGCGTGTAACCTTACGATCAGAGTGTACGTGTTATAATAAGGATCGGTACTTCCCCAACCATACTGCACCTCATTGTAACTCGCAAAAGTTCCTTGCTCCTGGTAATATCTATCTTCCTTTATTGTTATTTCTATTTCTTCTTGGAATCTAGCTCTTTAGATTTCTTAATCCTCATTCTAAGATGTCTTGATGTGTCTTGTGATATCGGATAGTTCGTCGTTACTAAATTCTGTCGATTTTCACCTGCTCCTTGTGTTCATGCACCTGCAAATACACAAGGAAAAATATCAAAAACTCTTAAATCAAAGTAATATAAATTAAATAAGATGTTAAACAATCAATCCCTAGCAACGGTGCCAAAAACTTGTTCAGTGTAATTATGTAACACAAACTATTCGTTTTACACTAAAAAAACTGCAATTGTATGGGTCGTGACTTATAGTTAAATAGTGAATATCGATCCCATAGGGATTGATGCCTGATTGAGCCCAAGTTTATTACATAAATTGGCGACATTTTCAAGACTTTTGCTATACTTTTTGACTCCTATCTCTAGCTTTTGTGCTTAAATTGATTCTTGAGTGTGTGCTTTTATTTTATGTAGTTTGAAGGTAAAAATTGTTACAAATCAGTATTCATTGCACTTATTAATTTTCTGAGAACAATTGATACTACAAACTACCTTCTTTTATTGTAGGAGACTCAAGGAAAAGGAAGTAAAAAAGAAGATGTGGAATGAAAGAAGGCTGAAGTGAAGTCAACGAAAGAATGAGGCGCAACAGAAAGTTCGCCGCGGCGAAGCGGATTTGTCTCTGTGGTGAAACACACAGAATCCAAGCTGAACTTTCGAGAAAAGTTCACCGCGGCGAAGGAACCAGCAACAGAGCAAAACCTTTTGGTAAAAGTTGGCCGCGGCGAACCTTCAAAAACCTGGATCAATTTCGAAAAAATCACCCACTGTGCGACCAGACCCAACATCCTTCATTTAAAAACCTACCAAATTAGATTATAGAGGACATATAGAGAATGATATAGAACAGACAGAAAGAGAGATAAGAGAAAAAAAAACACTAAGCACACTCCCGGCTTTTCCTCTCCACTTGACCATCATCAATCACTTCTTTCCATTTTTCTGGTGCCACACTCATTATCTGATGCTGTATCCATGGATGCTCTTGGTGGGTTTCCAGTTGTGAGTTCTCCTGAAGCAATGCTTGGCTAAGCACCATTTCCTCTTGAAGATGTAGCAATGGCTTGAGTTCAATGGGCTTCAAAGGGGAG